>PNEQ01085018.1:0-39207 GCA_003012365.1 Medauroidea extradentata
GAAGGAACTCCTTTGAATACTCGTTCGTACGCGCCTGATGCGGACACACCGGATGTGACGTCATGGAAACTTGAAGGCGAATTTTCGGGCCTTTCCCGTCCGTTTGGACCCTACATGTCCTATGTCGAATCACTTGTCTCGGAGTCCCCAGTGTCACTGCGGGGAGCTTTAAACAGTTAGCATCCTCACCCTGTATATTCAATGAACAGTTCAGTGATAATCTTATTTTTTTATATTAAAGTATGAAAATTTACTTTATTCTAGAAAAATGCGCTACGTGAAACTTTGATTTTGGTAGACTACAAAATTAGCCTATGTTTTTTTTTATAAATAAAATCCTTGTGACTTTACAAACAAGTCATTTCACAAGGGAAATTTTTGTACATTTACAAACGTATTTGAAACTACAAAGAAATGTCTTGTTACGTTTAGAAAAAAAAATTCAGGGCAGGAACTGTCGGTATCAGTACAAGGAATTCATTTGTAGTGTTAAAACTTTACCTTTTGTAACTTTACAAACGAATGATTTTACAAAGAAAATATGTGTAGTTTTACAAGGATTTGTAAAAGTACGCTACAAAGAAAATATTTGTAAATTTTATACATTTTTATCGAGTTTATTCTCTAAAATGTGAAGACCCAGTACGATAAAGTCTAACGTACAGGTCACTGAACTGGCAATATTTTCATGCCTCTATAGATATTACAAAATAGCAACTGAAACTGAAGAACTTAAAACTTCACAAAATTTGACAGATCTCTGGTTTATTATAAGAAAAATCACATGATGCTACTTCTGAACAAATAATAATATCGTCAGTTGTATACTATAGAAATGAAACTTTATACTGAGCACATAGAAAACGATATCAACAACAATATTTGAAGAATATCTTAGTTACGTGGCATTCAGAGAAGTTGGTGTGTTAAAAAGCATGCAAATTAACGTTTAATACACTAAACAGCTTAAATTTCTATATTAGCTTTTAAAAGCTGTTCACAGTTCAGGACATGAGCCATCATTTCTACTGCTTTTACGATAATTAATTTTAATCCTAAACGAGAGCAGATATCAAATACTGTCGCACAGGTTTGTTAAAAACAGGTGAATTAAGTTACCTAATTTTTAAAGACAAAATACACAATGGTTTCAGCTTGTTATGCAATTAAGGGAATTCTCAATAATGAACTAATTAGCCAACTCGATATAGTTTTTGTCTATAAAAATTGACTACATAGTACAAACAGTTTTCAACAAAATTGTGCAACAGTTTTTTCGATATCTACTCTCGTCCAGGAATAAAAACAATTATTACCCAAAAAGTAGTAAAAATTATGGCCTATGACCGTAACTGGGAATCTACTTTTATTCTAATTTTGTATTGGCCCGCCTTATTTGCTTGATGTAAAATTTAACGCTGACATGGAATTAAAATGTGATGCCAACTCTTACAGTAACCAATTGTGCTAACGTATTTTCCTGACGCACGTGGCATCAATGCCCCTGGTTTGTAAGAACACCTGGGGCAGAAGGCGTTGATGTAGTACTGGCTCGGATCTGCAGAAATTCCTAGATGAGGCGACAAGATAACAAGCTAACACGGGAGCTGTGCTGAAAACTGTTTCCACTTATTACATCTCGTGATCTGCGTGTATCTCGGAACACTGTCGATGTTCGTTACTTTATTGTACGAAGAAGGGACATGAGGCGATTTGCATAATTGTGCATGCATGCTGATCGCGTTATGTTCTGTCTTATGGCAACGGCCCACACTCCACGTCTTCAATGCACGATTTATGTGTGCAGGATTGGTGAGAGCAGTTACGTAACCAAGGTGTTCCGTGAAAACTGTATTACGTTTGAATTTAAATTGTCTGTCAAGACATGTTTGTAATTGGAAGTCAGTACGCTGCATTCATTCATGCGGAAAATATTGCTATGAGTAAAATAAATAAACGTCACTAAACACTTAGTTGAAATGTTATTCCTACACAGTAAAAATGCTTTCTTTACAGAAAAAAAAATGAAGTCGTTACTGCAAAGTGTTACTACATTTTCTCTTTAAAAACTTTTTCTCAGAAAAAAGCTATCTTTCATGTAAATCAGCAAAACAAAAAACTTTTATTAAAACCACAGTAGAGATAGCTATAAAACTAATATAACAGCAACACATATTATTGTTACTATTACTGTATACGTAAAAAAAAATATTTTCTTCGAGGCAAAGCTACTTACTTAGCAGTAATTCATAATTTAGAAAAAAAAATCCCTTCACCACAAAACAAAAAAAGCATGTTGTGGCAAAGAACGTGTTATTAGACTGTAAGAACGTCGAACTAAGAACGCTGGTGTGGCAATCGCCGCTCTAACTGGAGCGCTTAAAAGTAGATATCACGTCTACACCTGGCTAATGTATTCTACATACTTTAACTTGTAGTCATATGAATGATATATGGAGCAAATGTTGCTGAATCGCAACAGCTAATACAGGCTTCTATAGCTGTTTCGAGATAAAATAAGCAATTTTGAAACACTAGTTACTTTTCTCTATTGAGATGATTTGTAGGTTCCCGACACTTCTTAATATAAATAAAACAACTGAAGACAACCAATGTCTATATATGGCAACAAACTCAAAATGTAATGTCTGAATATTTATCAATTGTTATCCACAAACTACAGTCTTCAAAAGTGCTCACTTCATCACGAACGACCTATACCAAGGTGTTAATTTCCTTACATTTGAATCGGACATTGTTGAAAGGCACAATGTCCAAAAATCCGAAGTGTGTGAAATCAATTAAATCCAGGAAAATAGTTATTTTTAACCAAGTTTACAAGAAAGTACATGATTGTTTTATACGTATATAAGGCAATGACCAGTTCCCTTAACCGTCTGTCAATCCAGCGTACCAAAAAGTATACACTGCAATTAAAAACAGATTTTTTTTTTTTAAATTTGGAATTGGTGCTTTTAAAAATGACCGATTCATTTAATTATTTTGTTAAATTGTGGGTTTTCAGCTATTCGAAAAAATTGATCGTAATTGTACATTACATAAAATTGGTTATTATCTTTAATTTCATTTAACGAATTTATTTTTTGGCCTAGTGTTGCGTTTCTCATGTACGTGATCCTGACCTTCCAAAAACGTGTGCAATAGGAGTTCATGACTGGATGTAGTTTTTTGGACTACTGCATTGCGATGTAGATGTCTGTGAAAGAAAACTGAAGTGTATCGGAGAACATTATATAGTTTTAATTTTCTTTTAAAAAGGAATTTGCATCGCAATGGAGTATGTCCGGAAAACAACATCCAGTACGTGATCCTTTCAGGTGTTGTAGCCAGCCAAGACGAATTTTGATACTAACTGTATTTATGCGTGAGATGCTATTTGTTCACTCTAGATGACTACGTACTCGATGTTGGATACCAACAGCGCTAAATATTCTCAGACCGGAGCTGAAATCAAAGTTCTAGTAGAAGACGAGTCGCCTGACAATCTCAGAGCATTGGACATCGTGCATTAGTATGTACAACTCTGCCTTCATAAAAATGTTCACGTTAATATTTATAAAAGTCTTCAAATGCGTTGCAAACCATTTACATTTCAGCAGAACAAGCCTATTTTGAAACTTACCTTTTAGCCTTGGCACCTTTCACTTCGGGAATATTAAAGCACGCATTTCTTTTTAAATATTTCCAAACCATGAAAATATCAACTTTAGGTAGATTGCCTGACTGAGCTATCACATAACCGTCAGCTACAGCCATAGTTAATTACAAAATCGACCATTACACGGTAAAGCACGGCAAACAGTATTGTTTACAATATTTACCTGGCCTGTGACGTGGACCAATCAAAAGTCGTTTTCATCCGAGAACACGTCGTTTGCTATTTTCACAACTTAATTTTTATTTTCATTAATAAATATAACGCATTTATAATTTAAAAATATTTTAAAAGTTGTTAAATTTAATATTTAAGTACATTTAAATGAATTCCGTTTTTTATGCAAGGGGCCCATTGTGCAGTAGAGTGTTGTTGTACACATAAAGGGATTGAAATAAGCCGGCGGAAAAATATTTTCGCAAAACTTTCTGTTTCCTACTGTCTATTTTTAAGTATCGTTGGAGTCCCATTATAAAATACACTCATTCATTTCATCTCATACGCTAACCGCAGAGGCAACTTTACGCAAATCGCTGTCTGTAGATACATCTCAGACATAAGTTAGCAAACATAACATTTCTCTCTTTTTTAGCCTATAAAGCAATCAAATTCGCATACCAGTGTTACAGGTTTATTTCACCTGTATACCTTTTATAGACGTTCCCCCGCCCTGTCGCAATAAATAAAAAAATTGGCACCACTGGATACATATATAAGGCTGGTTATAATAGGTACCTGTTTCTACAAAGTGTTCTGCAGATCAGTTAATTGGATGGTTTGCATACTCGTAATGCCGCGTTATTCTGAAGTGACGCAAAATTTTCACTCTGTTGAACCTGTTATCGCTGTTGATCCTGACACACTTATTCAAATGAAAATGACCGTTGCGAATATGTTATTAAAAGCGATTATAAAATCGTTAATTCTGCACGTAAAACCGTTGATTCCAGAGCGAATTTTATAATTGACAGTGACAAATACCTTGCTAATATAATGGTCGCTAAAGGGCATAATAAAAGTGGAGGATGAAAAACCTGCACCCATTAATTAATTGTAGAAGACTTTGAAAACTGATAGAATGACGTCCCATTGAATTGTGAACTTAAAAAAGAAATCCTTGTCCGAGCGAACACTATCGGAAGACCCTTGTATCCCACGACGATTGTCAAACGGCTTCTATTCATTTGTTGTTGGAGAACTTGTATCAATATCTACCTGCGCTTGAAATGGACTGCAATCAGTTATTTGGAAGAAACATCTCAACACGCATTACGTTTGTACATCTATTAACAAAAATTTTTTTTTATTTTTATCTGTTCAAAAATTACGACCGCTTATTGGAAACACAATTTTCATGACTCTCAAAATTGCTAAAAAACAATTTTTTTTAAAACTGCCGTATGTAAGACAATTCCAACCAGATTCGAAAAACACAATAATAGAAATAGGCGCTAAAATTTGAACCATTATCGCTAGGGGCCAGAAAATTTCACGGATTCAATGACCAGCATGTTAGAATGCATTGTCCTGTGCATACTCAAGCCCCGACTATTTGTCAACTAGCTGCTTCTCACGGGAACAGCGGACAATGAACGAATAGACGGGGCATTGAATATGCATAGGACAATAGATTCTATCATGCAGGTCATTGAACCCGCGAAATTTGCCGGCCCCTAATTATCGCAAATAAAATAATATGGTCAGTTCTTGAAGTACCATAGGAAAATGAATAATAGTAAAGGTCTGCGCGCCAGTTACGGGGTTTGCATGTAGAGGCGATAATGCATTACATACGCCGACCAACGTAACTCTTAACGCTCCATCGGTTTTGTGCCTCACGTACACCAACGCAGCCTACCTAGATTAAGAACCTTAAGAACATACAGTATAATTAACTGAAAACTTCTGCTCGTAAAATTATACGGGTCTCTGGTACTGTGTCTAACACGAGGCTGCAGACTTCGTAGTTTAAGGGCACGCTGTGTTTATATATATATATATATATATATATATATATATATATATATATATATATATATATATATATATAACCAGATATTTTATATCTTATTTTAGACCCAAAATGTTACTAAATTTTGTTCTTATGAAATTTTTTTATCTCTGATAGTTTTTGCGTAATGGCTCGTTAAATTCAAAATTTGCATGTTACGGTTTTAAGGGCGACACTGAAAAAAATTCACCGTGAATAACGGCGCTGTAGGCTACAAGTTCAGCTATGTTAAACCCCAAAATAAAATACTTTTGTATTTTAAAAAAAAAATATTGAAATTGTTTAATTTTAAATTTTAAATTTTAGCATTTTAATTTAAACACAAAAGACATTTTATTTTTTGTTTTTATGTGCGAGAAATTGTAGCCTGTGACATCTTTGGCAACTGCGGATTTTTTCAGTTAGGTGTATCGGTTGGTTTTAGTGTCGTCCTTAAAACCGTAACATGCAAATTTTGACTTTAACGAGCCGTTACTCTTAAGAGTGAGTGATAGTCACCATCTTGAATTTTTGTATTTTGTGCCATAACTTTTCCTCTGGGTAAATTTTTGTAACTTTAACCTAACTGAATGCATATTGATATCATTGTACACATCATAAATATCTTTTTGTCGTTACTGTTGTTACAGATCGAATTGCAGTTAAAAAATTCTTATGACTTTCTTAACTGCAGTTAGGTCTGTAAACAACAGTAACGGAAAATAAATATTTACGGTGTCTAAAATTATATCAATATGTAGGCCGTTTCTATTCCGTAGTTAAGTGACGTTCCAAAAATTTACTCACAGGAAAAGTTATGACACAAAATATAAAAATTCAAGATGGTGACTATCACACACTCTTAAGATGCGACAAAATTCCCTCTCACATTTGTGGAGTAAATAACAAAGAGTTTGGAATGTTGAATCTTTTGATAGTATAAATTTCTATAGGAATATATTAAAAGAGTTACATTTATTTGAGCGACGAAGAAACTTGAGTTTAGTAAGAAACACACACACACGCATATATATATATATATATATATATATATATATATATATATATATATATATATATATATATATATAACGACGATAGATATGAACCGGAAGTTTTCACGAAAAGATTTTTGTAACAGATTGTTTCAATGTCTTACGTGCACATCTGCAGCTGTACTTCGTGGTTATTGACTGTCTGTATTTGTGCAGAGTCGTCCTTCATTTGCCTCTGCCAATCAGAGTAACGTTAACTGCGACACGGCACACTTATAATTTGCGGATAGATCCCAAAGACGATGGGAGTTCAAACATCCAATCACTGACCACGAAACAGAGCTGCATGTGTGAGCATGAGTCACTGAAACAAACTGGGACAAATACCTTTTCGCGAAAATTTCGTGTCCCTAACGACAGGGAGCAAATTGCAGAAATATAAGATTTGCGTGTTGGTTCGTAAATAATTTGAAGACGTTTGTGAATGAATGTGGTAGTAAAATTTAGCAGTTTAATTGTATTTGTTTAGTCCTCCATCACTAACAGAATCTTACAACGCCCAAGTGAAGTAAAATGTTTGAGAATGAAAACAGAGGAATAAAGAAATGTTCTAGAACATTCCAGTCGAAAATTAACATCGAAACTGTTGCCACTGTATTAATAATAAGGGAATAAAACATATGGAAAATGTCGAAAAATGGATGGTGTGATCAGAGATGGGTTGATATAATTTTAACATACGGTAGTGAAAAACACCTGTGGCATTTCAAGTATTAAGATAATAAACTGTTGATCAGAAATAACGTATACAGCGGCTTTTTAAAACAAAACAAATGCGACGCTTCAATGAATTAAAATTCGTTACAGATTGCGGTGCGCCAATTTAAGGTAACCGGTAGATGTGATTAATCGCGGGAAAACTTTATTGTTTGCTGGGTTGCAACGTACGTTCAGCTTACCAGAAGATTACTGGTTTTCGCTTGT
Organism: Medauroidea extradentata; assembly: GCA_003012365.1. NCBI lineage: Eukaryota > Metazoa > Arthropoda > Insecta > Phasmatodea > Phasmatidae > Medauroidea > Medauroidea extradentata. The sequence continues at coordinate 7,646 of PNEQ01085018.1, forward strand.
TCTCAGGACTGTCATCACATTTGACTGAGCCAATAACAATCATGCTGTTGTAATATTTGACGCGTGTTTTGGTATGCAGACAGCTACATTGTGTAAAACGTATATTGCAAGAAACTCCAGTGTTTTCAAGGGCATGTTGGAGACGTTTTCGCACAAAAAAATATTTTCGCGATAGTGATTAAGGAATCCTTTCCTGTGGCATACAAAAAAAAAATTTTTTTTTTTCTGGATGGTTACGCAGCTTCATCGACTGCTGTCTCCCAGTAATATTTATTGTTTTGCTGTGTTTTAAGATATAATTATTTAGGCAAATATTATTACGAAATATGCCAGCTATCCGATTTCGGTTTTAATAGATTTTCTTTAGGAGAGAGTAAAGCAGCATAGCTAGTATGATTAGTCGTTCTAAAAATCACACGTATTATTTTTAATGATTCATTGCTTTCAGGCAATTCTCAAAAAAATTTGTAGAGTTTGTGTGTACGTGGTGACTACTAAACCAGACATTTTTTTTTACAATATTATTGATGTTTCCCGAAGTAAAAAAAAAAAAAAACAGTCTACAGTATGGTGCGTCCAAAATAATGTTATTAGATAAACATCCTCCAAATTAAGGAACGTAAAAAAAAACATTTTACCTCCAATTTAAGGAACGTAAGAAAATGTTTTAAAATTTTAATGTTCGTTTCAAACTCTAAAATTCACTTCAAAAGATGAGAAATTGGAAGGTTTACTGAGAGAGGTTTGACTACGACCTCTCGCTTTTGTAACGGCACGGTTAGACTGCGGTTTCGACCTGTGAATGATTCCTGCAATGGATTAGAATTAGAAGCTGAACCATTTCTGTCGACATGCGCCGCTGCGAGCATATGTTGCTTAGTTGCAGAAAACCCCACAATAAAACCAAAAGTAAAAAAGGAAAAGCCAGTATTAGCTGTTGTCAACAGACATATGGCTGTTGACAACAGCTAATACTTTATTTTGGCCTTACTATGAGATTATCTGCAACTCGGCAACATTCGCTCGCATAGTAGTATATCTTTAAAAAATTCCGTTTTTAAAATTGCTTTCGTCTTGCCATTATATTCCGAAATCCCTCCAAATGAATGTTAAGAATGTTCTTTAAGGGCGCCGCCTATCTTGAGTAGTTTTGCGCGTTAGAGGCTGCTCAGAAACGACGGAGATAGAACGCCTTTGAAGCGCACGTCATACACGCTGCACCGCTGCAATGATTCAAGTGATGAGTTAGCGTGCAAGATTCTCACCGATCTATTTTTTACTATGGGACTTTAAGGGAGAGTGTTACACAATTTTATTGTATTTTCAGTTTATTAGCCATAATACTTATCCAAATTGTATTATCAAACTTTTCTCTTCAACAGAGCATTCTTGGTAATCTGCTTGACGTAAACAATCATGGAATCTTTTATTAATCTGTCACGCAGAATCATTGCAAGAGAATTATCGGTTAATTTTCAAGAATTCTCTTGCAGTGACTCTGCATGACAAATTAATGAATGACTTCATTATTATTTATGTCAAGCATTTACCAATAATATATACTATGCTTAGTCGAAGAGAAAAGTTTGATAACACAATTAGAATAAATGCTGTGACTAAAAAACTGAAAATACAATAACATTGTCTAACACTCCACTACCCCTTAAACGGTGACCACATCAATTTATTGGTGGAAAGCCTGTAGCGAAGTCCAGTTTCACATACATCTGGTTAATATATTTTAAAGTACGGCAGTTTAAAAAAAAAACTTACTTTATCTAAGTGGGAGGACTTAGAATCAGTGTTTTCAATGATAATGGAGTCTTAACAATGACGTTATGTCCTTTTCGGACTGAATTCGTACATTGGCAAAAATACTTTCCCAAAAAAAAAAACTATTTCCCTGGACATTTAAATTGTATTTGAAATACGTGGTAAGCAGTACTGCCTAACTTGGGGGGGGGGGCGTGACTTCTCGATACTTTTAACAAAACACGCGGGACAGTGGCAGGACTCGAACCAGCGACCTTTGAATGTCGGTACCCTCTCGTGTCATGAGCGACACAAGGATACGACACTGTTAATCCCGCCACCAAGTCCTTACGTGTTAGTTCCTCGTAGTTTTCTCTCGGCGCCCGTAACTCAGCTTGTAATTGGCAATTACACCGTCGTCGTCGTCGGGAGAAGTGGCGCAGCTGCGCGCGCGATCGCCAGCCTTCTATTGTTTGCACAAGGCTCGTTGTTAACTGCCGCCCGGCCCTTACAAGGCGAAACCTACAATAACTTTACGTCTCGCTAGGATTCATAGGGTCCATCCCACTCGCTACGGCAATACCTTCTGCTTAGCGTCGTCTGCTTGACAAGCCACGGCGTATGTTTGCTCGTGGCTGGCACGTTCCTGCCGTGTCGCCAACACAAACACGCCAAGGACATTCACCAACTTGAAGTAGGGGCCACCCTAACTGCCCTTGAAATGAGCTATAGTAAGTCGCATTCCTTTTTTTTTTCTTACACGAAACTATCGTACATTACCTACGAAAAGGGCACACAATTCAAAGAGCACGCTTATTAGAAACATAATTTTCGGGCCTCTCAAAACAGTTGAAATTGGCTTTTCCTGACGGCCGTTCCTGCAAAAAATACCCAGAGGATTAGTAAAAAAGCGCAATGCTAAAATATAGCCATACATTGGATTTCACCACACATTTTCCAAAACAAAAAATAAAATTACGTGGTGACACCGCTTAAATTATAATAGGAAGAAAACCTCAATTAAACATTTACAAAACCTCCAACAAAAAAAAATTATTCCGGTGAGTCCAAACACGATACCTCTCCTGTAAATTCGTGAGTTGGGTATCCTGCAGATTCCAGATGATGCTGCAGCACCAGGTAAAGGTGGCCATGTTATTGTAATATCATTGAAGTCACAGTCACAGGATACTAAATTTCGAATCGATCAGACTACTTGAAGTTGCTCACATCCCTTCAACAACTAGACAAGAGCTAATGAATCTTCAAACGGCTGAACAGATTTTCTTGAATCATAGCTAAGAACACTCTCTATCAAGTCACCTTTCCTCCAAACAAACAAACAAAATAAAAACTAAATCAAAATCGGCTTATCCGGTCAGGAGCTGCGACGCCACAGACAGACACACTGATACACAACAACACCTCTCATTTTGCGTTGGGGGTTAAGGCCTCGCTCTTTAGTTCAGCAATGGTTTCGAAAGTATTTTTTAAAACGCAAATTAATACATATATAAAAAATTCATTCTGGCAGTTTTAACCCTTACATGCCATCGTTTGTACCTGAAGTTTTCTGTTGCAATACACCAAACAGATTTTTATATATTTGCTCCTGAAATAGCACATATTTTGTTGGCAAAATAAGCCAAAATGAATCAAAATAATTTTTTGCTAGCAAACGGTACATTATTTTAAAATAAACGCTCTGGCACAATTGTGTATCGTATGACTGTACGCAGTCTCGATTTTTTCAAAGCATTTGCTTTAAAAATATTCAAGATATTTGCAATTGTTTGGTAAAAATGAAAGATCATGGCTTTATTACACGCTAGTCAAGTGCTAAAGGGTAGATGTTATACATACTGCACTATATATGACGGAAAACGACACCCTGAGCACTTCGTAAATAGTGTGCCTCACACACACAAAAACAGGCTATCTTGGGAACAAAGTGAAAATTTATATTTGTACTACATAGTGTCAGTTTTGTAGATGTTATCATTGGCTACATAATTCCCTTACAGAACATTTTCTTACGCTCTACAGTATTCCATAATGGCATGACAAAGTAAAAATTTGAATGTTACGGCAACATACAACAAACTAAGTCCAACTAACTTACTGAATTGAAATTGTATACAGTCAATGAAATTAGATGTTTCAAGCATTTTTACAAACGTCACAGAACATCAAGCATATTTACGTCTTCAAAAAATTTGAATAGAATCAAGTATGAAACCTTGATCTCCATCAATATTGACTAAAATAGAAAAAAAAAAGTTATTTTATGTTTTTATAACTTTGATCAAATTAATAGTTTGTGACATTAATTTTAGTGAAAATTATTTCGATAACTCTGCTGGCTGTCGTTGGTTGTATGGTGTTGTAACATACATATTTTGACCTTGACATGCCGTTAGGGGAACACAATTTACACTTAAAAAAAAAAACTTTCCGGTAGCGGACAATGTAGTCACTCACTTGTAGCGTCGACAAGTATACAATTATGACATGTTATATTTGAACGTCTTTAAGGGAGCCGCCTATCGCGTGCTTAAAATGCGTTGCAATGTACGAAGAAACACATTCTTACACAAAACTATTCCACATGTGCCCACTATGTCAATGAACTAAAAGTAAACACAATTCAGAAAGGAACGGGACATCATTTATGGGACACCATGCTCGTTAAAATACTGTTTCGAGCCTTCCTACATATTTAAAAACGGCCTTTGCAGGCTACCGTACTTCAAAATATACTAACTGGATACTTAGATAGAAAAGCGCACTGAACTTTGCTGCAGACTTTCCACAAATAAAATCATATGGTCATCGCTTAGTGCCATAGTAGTAGATCATACTTGGGAGTATATTTTCGCCTAAAAAAATTTAGCTCAGCCAGTTTTCCTATTACGGCATTTAAAAATCAAAAATTTTACCTCATACAGACCCCGAAAACTAATGAACGCAATATAATGTAATAATTTACCGTGAAACTACACGCCACGGGTTGATGCAATTAAAAATATGTTTGCGTTTTAAAAAATTTCTGAAATTTAGGATCATTTTTGCTATTTTTAGCAAGCACTACAAGCAAACTTTGTCTTTGAAATGCCGGTAAACGAAAACTGGCCGAGATTTTTTTTGTGAGAGAACATGTACTACCAAGTAATGTCAGCTAATCCAACACTATTTCTTATTAATATTAAATTATGATTTTTCCCTCTTGAACGCCCTTAAGGGTGTTTAGGTGCAATAGAATCATAATTTTATATTTTTATGAAATAGGGTTAGTTTTGTAGACGATACTGTGAGTGCTGTTTCCTCTTACAAAACAATTTTAGCTGGCGTAGTTTTCTCATAAGGGTGCGTCAAAGTCAAAATTTGCATGTTCTGCTGCCATGCAAATAGTGGAAACCAACTGACCTACTTAAACAAAATAATTCACTGTGAACTTACATCCCAATGAGCTATGCAATAAAACGATAAAAAAAAAACCCACAACGTTATACTTTGAAATTAAAAATAATCGCAAAAGTACATTAAAAAATTGCAAATTCAGCAATATTTTTTTAAAATACAAAAACAGTTCGCGGTTTTTTTTAAGATGTTTTATTACGTAGCCCATGGCATGTTATTTCACTGTGAATTATTTAACGTACGTAAGTCAATTGGTTTTCACTATTTGCATGGCAGCAGTACATGCAAATTTTGACTTTGACGCACCGTTATGAGAAAACTATTCGAGCTAAAATTGTTTCGTAAGAGGAAACTACGTTCTCAAGTACCGTCTACAAAACTAACACTATTTCATATAAATATTAAATTATGACTTTATCGCACTTGAACGCCCTTAAAGACACCTCCTAGCTAGATCGACACGCGCTCTGTAGGACGTCAGGAAAAATGGCTGTTTAAGGGGGATTGTTCCCTGTCAGATCGGTTTTACGGTTTTTCTTATCAATCAGGGAATAGACACATTATTATATTTTTTTTCGCGCTGACAAGGCATAGTTTATAGTTTCATTCACTTTTTGGAATACATATGGCATTGCTTTTGTTAATTTTGTGGCCTCTGTAGTCGCTCCCGTAAATACAGCAATTTTTTTCTTTTCAGCTGTTTCCCGTTGCAAAATAATGAATATATTATGGTTCCAGCAATTACAGAAAATCGATTAAGTTTGTATCTATGCCTTGTCGTGACAAAAATTTTGATACATCGACTGGAACAGAAGTTATCGAGAAGAAACAGATAAATCCAAGGTGGTAGGGATCAATACTCCTTATAATCCTTGCCAACTACCTTCTTGAAGAGATGTTCTATGTACTGATTCTTTGAGAAATTCTCGCATGACCTTCAGTCTTGAGGTCGGCACCTCCTATGAGTTTAGCGTGCATCTTGCGTCTTGTTAACATTGCTTCAGCGAAACTGCGCAGAGAAGAGATGACTGACGAAATAATTCTGCTCGCACGTGCTCGGCAACAACAAGGTTCTGTGACTCATGTTCCGTGCGCGGCCACAGCTGCCAACTTATGCGACGTGCATGCCAACCAGCAGAGAACGGTACATCGTGCGACGTCAAACAATACACGATATTTTCCGCTGTGCGACCACATCAAAACACTTTAAGGAGAAATACGATTCTATTAACTGCAATCCTATACAATATAATGGTGGGGGATGCTAGGGCTTGTGGCGCAATCACAATAGCACGACAGATGCGACGCACTAAAATTTCTCGTTATTGCAAACACTAGTTCATCTGCCGCGCGACCAATACTAAAACCGTATTGAATTTATGTATTTTCTCGCCACTACACTAATTTGTAGTATGACAGCCATTGATATTTACAGTGTTTCAATTTTTCCCCGTTTATTTGCAATTAATTTTAAATACCCATTGGCATTCCCAAATGTGAAATTAAGAGTGCGTGGTAGATTAATAAACGCTGAAGATATCAATTGATTTCTACGATTTTTTTCGAAGCCAATAACGATAAAATACTCAATGAAATCCTAGATAATGGTATTTGCCAACTTTATGAGTAAATATTTATCCAGAATTACTAATTCGTTACGCGTGATATCTTGCGCCGCAGTTAAATGCACGAGGTTCCGGCGTCAGAGATTATTCCTCAGAAGTTCGTAACACTGGAAACAATAATTTTTTTTAAACGTTGGCTAACATTATTGTCTAGGATTGCTATTGTTTAATTTTCGCAAATTGTCTTCAAGAAACCTACAGTTATAGATTAATTCTTTTAGTGTTGAATTGTGTACCACGCCCTCTGCGTTGCAGTGTGTTCGTAAACAGGGGTTTTTTTTACGAAAATATTCCACGTGTGATCATTGTGCCAACGTACAAAAAGAAAACAAACCTTAGACAAGGTCGGAACCTCATTTTTAAGACACCACGCTCATTAAAAACACTGATTCTATGTCCTCTAACATGGCTAAACACTGCCTTTTCAGACTTCCGTACTTCAAAATGCACTAACCGGATGTATGTGAAACTCAGATTGCGACCTGCACTGAACTAAGTTGCAGACTTTCCATTAATAAAATTATATGGTGACCGCTTAGTGTCCCATAGTAAAAACCGTTCGGCGGGGACCTTGCACGCTAGTTCAGCGCTTGGCTCGTTGAGGCGACGTGGCATTTGATGCGACCTGACTGCTCCGTCGCTTTTGAGCCTCTCACGAGCTGGTAGGCGGCGCCCTTAACTTCTAAGAACAGTGAAATCGACCAATTGTATTGGTACACTGCATATACTACTTTGTTTGCATTAACATATTGCGGAATAACACTAACTACCTGATCTTTGCCGTAGTTATAGTATACTCGGGAAGGAAATTCTCGAACAGCATGACACCGAGCGAGGTGGCGCAATAGTAACACGTTGAACTCGCATTTGGAAGGATCAGGATTCGATTCCAGGCTCCGGCCATCATGATTTCTGTATTCCCGTGCTTTTCCGAAATTGCACCAGGCGGATGCTGGAATGATCCCTTAACAATGACCACGCACGATAATTCTCATAGTCCCTGTTCATTAGTTTGCTTATAGCAAATATTCAACCTGTGGACAGACGAATCCGGATTGAAATATAACTACAATACAACCGAACTGTACTGAAGTAGGAGTTGTGTGACAGTCCAGTCCAGTTGGCGAGATGGACTGAGTGTAGAATTCGGATTGAAACGTTTAATTTTAATACTAATCGGACTGAACTGAACTAAAATGAAGCTGTTGTCATACTGTCTCGTTTCTTTGGCTGTGTAAGAGGTTTGAATCGTCCTGGGCTAGCTAAATTAAACGGTTTAGTTCAATAATGAAAATAATAAAAAAATGCGAAATAAACATTCGGACGGATAAATCAAACCAAAATATTTAATCAAAGCTCACCTCTTGTTTTTCGCCAGTCATTTGTCCTGTAGTTCAGTGTTTGGTAAAAAATATGCCACCACACAACGTTCAGTCCGAGATCACTTCATGAGTACTTAGGGATCCTTGGATTTCACGAAAAGAATTATGCCCCTATTTGTTTCAGTGACTTACGTGCACATCTGGTATTTTGTTTCATGGTCATTGGTCGCGTGTCTATGTGAAGAGTCGTATCTCATTTAACCGAGTCAATTACAATAACGTCCCTGCAACATAACACGTCTGTGACTTATAGGTAGAATCCCCAGGCTCGTAAGAGTTAAATACCCAATCACTGACCACAAAGCAGAACTGCAGAAGCGCACATAAGACACCGAAACAAAGTGGGGCTAAATTCTTTTCGAGAAGAACAAGGGTCCCTAATCATTACATATCAGTCTGGATCGAAAATTTTACCATAAACCATTTTAGTCCGCGTGCGCTTTAGTTACACTGCATGTTGAATACAGTCATAGTAAGTCCAATCAAGAATTGTACTATACACGCACTATATGTGTAAAGTTATGTGTAACAATCTCTAGTGATCTTGCCGTCGACGAGACTCAAGAGCACTGCAGAGGACGACGTGGGGTGACGCTGCAGCAGCCGGGAAGCTATCGCAGGAACGCAACACGACCAAGAGGTATTTCACAGAGTAAGGCTAACAAGCCTCCTGAGAGAGGAGGTCTGCGGGTCCATTGTGTTACATCTGCGCACTGGTGTCTAATTAGCGTCAGCTGACTGTCTTCGCTCGCCCACGGAGTCGTCCGTAAATACGGCCCGCGGGAACTGCGGCCACGCCTTCCCCGGTAACGTCGTGTGGCAATAAACACCAACCATCCTGTGTGTCGCCCCTTGACTACAGCACTCCCGCGGTTTGCTTTTCTTGCTGTGCTTTGGCGCCTTCCCAAAGAGGGCTGTTCTTCCACACTCATGGCTCTTGACTCTCTCCCATACAAAGAACAAGGAAAAAATAGTCGCTCGACAAAGAACAAAGAATCTTCGTTTCGAGTTTTAAATAACTGCGTTAGAAACAGACGTTTCTGGAATAAATCCGGCGGAAACAAATGCCACTGCAGATCACCGTATATTAAATTTCAAAAAAACATACGGAGCACTACTGTCCGTCATGCTAGATTTCTTGGTTTCCTTCCATTATTTCTTATTAGGAGATTTAACTAAATTTTCCGTCCGACGTGGCAGTGATAAGATATGATAAACTGTTCACTACCTAACTAGTTGCCGTACAGCGGAAGTAGGCCTAAGTCACTTTTTCCTGCTTGTATTGTTTGTAATTGTTTCCCACGGTCCGTTTTTTTTATTTCAGATTTGCCGCCAAAAACTTGCGTGAAATTAAAATCCATTCAGGTAGTGGCCTGTCGCAATCGTGTTTTTTACGGAAAGTATTTGTCACGGAGTACGAAATAACTTTGAAAAGTACGTACCGATTGTTGAGACAAAGGTACATGCGGTAACCAGGCTGTCCTCAAAAGTGAACCCGAGGTCGACACGGATGACCTCGCATCGTAGCTTAGCTAGGTCTGTGAACCCCGGAAAACCTCGTTCCCACACGTGGCAATTATGCGACACGAAGAACGTGTTGTGGGACTGTCGTCACGTCCGTCGTGGAAGGTTATTTCTCAAGGTTATTTTCTTCAGCAACACGAAACTATGGCTGGTAGTCTTGAGGTCGTCCAAAATATGCCTGTCTTGTCACTGAACATGTGTAGGTCTAGACGTCGCCATTAAAGGTTAATTTTTCCACCCGGTTTTCAGCACGTTCTTTGGCCCACCACTGCGATCGCCACCATAACTGGTTATTGAGAGAGGAGCACAGAGAGAGAGAGAGAGAGCCCTCAGTGGTCAGTCAGAGAGTTCCCTAGTCAACTTCCACGTGAAGACGACGAGGAGTGTAGGCGATATATGAAAGGCACACTGGAGACGGCAAAAGTGCGAGTATACAATGCTCTAGCATTGTGTAACAGCAGTAGTGGCAACCAGGGCACAATCTAGCAGCGAAGCCAAGAGTCCGATTGCCAAAATGCGTAGACTAGATCTTATAATTTCGGTACTTACATACCTGTACATAGAGTGGGCGAATGAGTGAGAGATTTTGGTCGAGGTCTCTAGCGCTGGTGAGGGGTGACATGAGGTGAATATAGAGCAGCGCCGGAATGAAAGGGCTGGGAAAACGGGAGATCGTCGAGAAAACCCACCGACCAGCGGCATCGTCCGGCACGATTCTTACATGCAAAAATCCGGTGAACGATCTCGCCGGTAATCGAACCCGGATCGCCTTGGTGGGAGGCGAATGGTCTGACGAAATTTTTTTTGCACCATATGCAGCTCTGCTTCATGGTCAGTGATTGGTCTCATGTATAAAACCACAAAATAAAATATTTTTGTATTTTAATAAAAAATCTAGTCTTTTTTAAATACACTAGTATTTCAGTTTTTCAATATATATATATATATATATATATATATATATATATATATATATATATATATATATATATATATATATATATATATATATATATATATATATATATATATATATATATATATATATATATATATATATCGTTATTCAGTGTGGATTTTATTGTTTTATTGACGTTCTTAAAACCGTGACATGTCAATTTTGACTTTGACAAGTCAGTACGCAAAAACTATGATAGATAAAAAAATTCTATAAGAGCTACATGAAGTCACAATTGATGTGTAAAAAATATCTGGTTTAAAAAGGCTGCCAATAATTGTATATCGTGCCCTTAACTGAGAAATAGTTGAAGACAAATACCCGTTGACTCACACGTGGTTTACGCGATGACAGGACCGTGACAGAAAACACTTCTTCATAAACGGTTTCTTTGCTTTGTTTTCTGGACGGTAAACACTGGCGCCTCTGATCAGATAATCGTGTTAAGTGCGTCTCTATGTACCGCTCGTAAACTTTTATCGTCGAACCACGCGGTTACACTTCCCGCGGTCTGTAGCAAAGAGGGTTAGTGAGGAGGGAAGAAAGGGAGGAGTAGAGAAATTTATGTTAATTAACTCTCCACCCTCAACACCTTCCTATGGTCGGTTATAAAATGTAAAGGTTATGTTACTGAAGTGTCTGGAGAGGAGCAGAATGTAAAGATGACCGGATGGTGCGGGCAACAGCGACCGTTCATTTGCTAAGGGCGCATGCATATCCCGGAACCCCGGCGCAGGTAAGGATAGGGCTTATACATTATATTAGGTGAGACTCAGTACATGTAGGACATACACATATGCCATCCGTGATATTTTTACTCATCTCGGTATAACCCACATTGCTATAGGATCTTTTAGGGCGATTTTTTTTAACTGCCCTGAAAACTATAAACGAATAAGAGTGTTCAATACAAAAAATAACATTCTAAAACATATAATCTTAGTTTTTTTCCTGTGGCAATATTCTCCTTTTATCAATGCAGAAAATCGTTTTCATCCGAAAGCGATATAATGTAAAAAAAAAAAAAAAAAACGACTGAGCATTGTCGAATATAATTTCACTTGTAAACTAAACCCATATCCTTGCTCAGCCACGGCTCTCAAATAGGCAGTGTCCTTAAGCTAGCTGCCTGTGTTGTATTTTGCTCTTGTTAAGGCCTTGTTACCGAGTTTTTCAGTGATTTCGAAAATATTTTATTTATTGCTACCTAGGCCTTAATACTAATATCAAAATTTTTCTCCACAGCTTTGACACTTATATGTTATAATTTGTAGCTGAATTTTTTTGTAGAAATCTACTGAACGGTTTTTTATATTTCATCACCCAAAGTACCACGTTTTTTGTCGTGAAAATAAACAAAAATGAAGCAAAATAATTTTTTGGTGACGAATGGTACATTATTTTTCAAAAACGCATCCACATTATTGTGCATCGTGTGACTGCACATTGACTCACATTTTTTCAAAGCATTTGGTTAAAAAAAATATTGGAGTTATTGTCACCAGTCTGAAAAAAAAAACTCAAGAATAAGCCCTTCAGACTTGGAAGTGCGGAGCGATAAGGACGGCAGGGGCACACGCAACACGACTAATCTTAGTTTCTAGGCCTAGTCACTGTAGTATTCGCGCCTATAGGTAGCCTCTTTGAGACAGCTAAAGCTGAAACAAATATTTTTGTAGTCATATTAACGATAAAAGTGTTATGTACGTGTCCATACATTTTTTTTCGAAACTCTGGACAAATTTGTCTAGGCCTATACCTAAAATGGAACAGAGCGAGGTGGCGCAACGGTAACACGTTGGACTCGCGTTCGGGAGGATCCGGGTTCGATCCCCGACACCAGCATTCCTGATTACGGTTTTCCATGGTTTCATGAAACTGTTCCAGACGAATGCTGGGATGGTTCCTTAAGGGCTCGGACCCGACTTTCTCGGCTTTCGAGGGAATTATTTTTTAAAATCCATACGAGAGTCGATATCGTAAAATTGCTTCGTAACTTTGTTGCTAATTGGTTTTACTATGCAATATAATTTTTCGAGACAAACTGTATGATGAGTATAGCTAATTTATTAATTAAAAGGAAATTTCATTAATTAACTAATTATCAACTGTTTTGCAGTCTTCTGACTCGACAAAATTAGAGTATGCAGTTTTAAATCAGTCATAACAAAATTACGAAGCGATTTTAAGATATCGGCTCCCATTTATATTTTAAATAATAATTGTCGTTAAATGCGAAGAAACTCGGGCCCATGCCCTAAACAAAGGCCATGGCCGACTCTTCTCCCATCTGCTGTCCTTGCACCCAGTTGCGTGTCGCCGTCTGTAATGATCTCGCTGTCGACGAGACGTGAAACCCACTTACCTTACCTAAAACAGCTAGAAAAACACATTTTTGACATCTTCGACCCTGATAAAATAATATTTCAGAATTAGTTAAGGACTTGAAACGGATATTACAATGGAAAATAATACTTAGCGAGTTCAAATACCTACATGTTTGAATCCGCTTTCTTTTGTAAACTCAAGCCCCGAACATTTGTCTGCTAGCAGCTACTCACTAGAACAGAAGACATAGAATATACGGAGCTTGAGTATAAATAGGATATTCTAATATGCAGGTCATTAATATGCTTATTTTTACAGCAAATAAAGCACATTTAATGCCTACTTAATATTCATACGGATTTTAAAAATATTGTAGCTTCAGAAATAACCTATTTTGAGAAAAGAGAAATGTATGCATGTTCACTGTATACTATCCACATAGCATCGTTTATAGAAGTGGAATGAAAATACTAGTAGAGTTTAAAAGTAATACTTAGCTATGAATATACGTTGTTGAGAGATTATAATCTCCACATAGACCTAGGTGTCCGAAAAGTCCTTCAGTGATTACATTTATATTTATATCAATGTTATGCAAGTTAAAGGTAGAAAATTGAGAAAACTGTGAAACCTGAGACCGGACGTGTTAAAAATTCCAACATTTGGCACCTGTTTCACACCTCTATCTTACATACAGCCGATATATATTTGTTAATCGACGTGTTCAGCAAGAATTTAAACTGTTCGAATGATTTTTATATTTGTATGAGACATTATTTGTTTTGTAGACATACACCGAGATTATATTTTTTACAGTAAAGAACACTTTTAGCTTTCATGGTTTTTGAATAATGGCATGTCAACGTCAAAATTTGCACTCGACTGAAAAACTGACATATTTATTTAAATGAAATAATTCACACTGAAGAACGGTGTAATGCGTTACGTCAAGACATGTACATATAAACCGCATTTAATTTGTTTATATTTTTTAAGAAAAATGCTGAATTTATAATAAAAAAACTTTAAAATTTTCTGCAATTTGAAAAAATACAAAAAAAAAAATCAATACTATTTTTATACACATCTTGACGAAGACCGTGACATTGATCTCCAGTGTGAATTATTTAATTTCTGTAAGTTGCTTGGTTTTAGTTTCTAGTATAAAATTGTTTTAGGCCAATTGTAACTTTGTTATGTCATTATTAAAAAAACTATGAAATCTAAAAAAAAAAAAAAAATTATTTCATTACTGTATACAGTAATTATTCACAATGTATGTCGGCAAAACAAGCAAGGTCTCATACAAATATAAAAATTATAAAACAGTTAAACATTTTTGTGAACTTCCCCCTTCCCCAGGGAGGGACACAGACTTTTCGGAGAGTCTATATACAGAACTCACATGTCGGCAAAACTTGTGAAATGCCGCACGAGCCCTGCATGTATACTCCTTCCCAGTCGTCCGTCCAACGCCGGGCCGATACTCCTGCAAGAATGCCTCAAGGACGTTGTGATGAGATGACATAAGTTGAAAGAGGAGGAGGGGGAAAGAACAGCGTGTTGAGCATAGCCGCAGGGGCTTGCCACGCCACATGAATGGAGCGACTGGCTGGGTGTGTACTAACTATCTTGTTGAGGTCAACTGGATTCACTACGAGCCAGAGAGCCTCAGGGAAGGTGTCCCCGAATACTCCGAATACCAGCTGGGCAAAACTGCTGCAATTACGAGGCGACCTCACTGTCAAACTGAATACACAAAATTACCACATGTTAGGGTCTGCAAAACTCGCGTTACTATTAAGCGACAGTCTAGGAAGAACTAGGTCCTAAATTTTATACATCGATATTCTGCATTGACTTTTGTTTTAAAATATTGTTGTTAAATGTGGAAATGTTGAAAGATACAAGACATTTTTGATGAATTTTGGGGATCATAATGTTCATCTTACATTGGAGTTGTACGTTATCATTCTTGAAAGTTTATCAGTAATTCCCTTGCAATGATTCTGCATGACAAATGAAAGTTTCCATTAGTATTTATGTCAAGCAGTTTATCAAAAATATATCCCTTGTCTTGTCAAAGAGAAAATTTTGATAATACAACTTGAATGAATGTTATAGCTCGAAAACAAAAATACAAGATCTAACACCCCAAGTCGCCTTAAATGTAGTCCTACGTCTGTCACAGCTGACATGTAGTAGGTACCTCGCTGCTTGTTCATGATTGGTCATAGTTAGAGACACTGGTAAATCGCGGGAAAAGTTGATTATTTGCTAGGCTCTAACATGCTATGTATAACACTGAAGGTTTTGCACCTATATTGGCCATCGTTAGGGACCCCTGTTTTTCGCGAAAGGAATTTTGCCTCTCTTTGTTTCGTTGCCTTACGTGCACATCTGCAGTTCTGCTTCGTGATCTGTGAGTGGATATTTTAACACTCACGAGTCTTGAGATTCTACCGGAAAATCACAGGCGTGTGTTGTTATAGGAAAGTTATTGTAATTGGCTCAGTAAAATTATATACGGCTCTTCACATAAATACGCTGCCAATAACCATGAAGCAGAATTGCAGATGTGCGCGTAAGGCACTGAAACAAACTTGGGCAAAATTATTTTCGCGAAAAACAGGGGTCCCTACTGTAGCTATCGTTTGTATGAAGCACTGTGTCCCTCTTCAACAGACCCAATTAGAACTGAACAGTTTAAATACAGAACGTGTGTGATTTACCAGAAAACTGTTCACACGTGTCACGATTGAGATACTACTGTAAACTGGAGACTATACTATGATAAATATTTTCGCGACTTTCCAGTGTCTCTAGCCACAGTATGTTCCAGTTTTCCCCAACTTATCGGTGGCAAATGTTTCTTTCTGCATACACAGAGTGTGTGCCAGCATTGAGAAGACAACTACATACCTTACAACCGCTCTAATCACGTCACTGACCGCTAAAAAAATATTTGCAGCTTTTCAAACAGATGTGAACATAAATTTTATTGCTTGGCATCTTCGTAACTATTTTTTTTTTTTCATATCTCCGGAACAATTTAAACTCACAAATGTCAATTAAAGTGCAGCACTCCATCTTCACTCCACCTGCCATCATATTTGAAGACAGGAGTCACCCAAACCTGTGCGGCGTAACCATACGTTTGGAACGAATCATAGATTGCCACCAAACCTGTTCCGCGAGGAATGACCTGAGGATAAAAAAATCTCTAACAGGTTTTAAAATCATTCTCCTCGTATCTTTTTAAAGTGCAACACGTACAACTTCTTTTGAATTATAACGTCATTTCTCTGGAACCAATTCACCGATTCGGAACAAACCCAGTAGGCTACGTAAGTAACCGGTTGAGAGAGTATCGCGTGAGGTAGGAACAGCTGGTTTCGCTGCTGAAGGATATTGTCAGGCAAAGGTCATAAAGAATGGGTTTTAAATACTGCAGCTCACGTTTGGGAACGCGATTTATAACAAATCACTAAATAGTATTTGATAAAGCCATAAATATGTATACACGTGTCATGTCGTTTGCTAGTTTCGTCACACTTGTGGTTCCGCCTACCCGAGACTGCCATCTCGACCTCTGAAGAAGATTTCGCACTACTCAGATTAATTACACGCATCAAAAATCAATTACACTTCTTGCCGTGGCTGTATATACGTGTATCATTACCTTTCATTCAGCTCAGAAGGTTTTTGTATACAAATATGAACACTCAGGAAATTAACGACGCGCTACCCATAAGTCCTTTCGAACACCCCACCAGCCTGCGACCTCGCGTATTAGGTGCTGGAGACCGTGGAAAATCGCGAAAATATCGTGTCATAAATAGTCTTCAAAACACTGTTCTATGATATTGCTAGGACAAGGAAATAAGCGATTTCAATTACCTGCGTGATAGAATCCAGTGTCCAGTGTATACTCGAGCCCAGACCATTTGTCGATTAGTTGCTACTCACAGGTCGTGTTCGATTTCAGTGCAACGTGCTCTTGATCACTTGCCCTTGGGCCCTAAGCCCTTGTTTCCTTCATGAAGTATTGTGCAGTTTGTTAAATCGGATATAGAGTTCCACAAGGGTAAGTGGCTCCTGCCCTTGGTTGAAGGGAAAATTCTAGGGTGAATATGAGCCCTTGCTGTGAATTCTAACAGCGGCATATGTAACGTCACTTCCGAGATGCACTATTCAAGGTCTTGAAGCGAGGTACGGGCCTTTAGACGCCCAAATCGTACACGACCACTGTGACAGCAAACAATGAACGAACAGACGCGTTTTGAGTATGTATAAGACAGTGGATTCTAACATGTACGTCACTGAAATCGCGAAAATTTCCTTTCGTACATGTTTCGCCTTGTATGATTATACGACGAATACTCAATTTACAGGCAACTAAAGAACTTTCGTATTGAAGGTTCTGGTTAAGTGAGTATTTTGAAAATTTAGTTACGTTTGGCCTGTCAAATAATTTGTGTTTTCCTGGAACATGTCAATGTAAACAAATCACCCTATGTTACCAACAAAGTCCATAGATTGTAGCGAACTCAAAAGTCAATGTCCGAGACGATGATGAATTTTTTTAAATTTATTATTATATACGAGATGGTCTTCAAAAGTGCACACACTCGCGAACAGCCAATATCAGCGTAGCAGAATTCTCATTGGCCCATCCAAATGGGAGCGCAAATAGTACAATTGTATAGAAGATAAGGTAAGAGAGGTACGTATGGACTTTACATCTCGTCGACAGCGAGGTCGTTACAGGTCACACACAACTTTACACGGTGACAACAACTGGTAGAAGAAATCGGCCACGACCTTTCTCAAGACACTATTTCAGCATTTGCCTGCAGCGATTTCGGGAAACCGTGGATAACCGACATTAGGATTGCCGGAGCCAGTAATCAAACCCGGGTCCTCCCGAGTGCGTGTCCAACGTGCTCGGTGCTAATGCAAACTTTAGGCGGTTATATTAAGTAACCTGCAGCGGTTAGGGTGGTTTGCTCAGTCATGTGAACAGGTTACTTCTATAAGCCTGCGGGTAGTTCAAGGTGTCGTGATTTACTCGTCGTTTGAGAACTCTGCGCGGATGACCGTTTGAACATCTAATGCTGGAATCACAATAGCGCGACAGATGTGTCGCTAAGGACGCAGTGCAACACTAAAAATGTTTGTGTTTGCGAACACTGGTTCGTCTGCTGCAAGACAAATAGTTAAAAAAAAATACTAAACGTAAATAGTTCCTTGCCAGTTCATACTAACCTCTTGTTCGACAGCCGTAGATGTTATCAATGATTTAATGTTTTTCCCTTTATTTGTAATGTATTTAAAATACCCAATAGCATTCCCAAATGGGAAAATAAAGTTACAATTGAAAATGTTTTTTGAATATTATGATCATCTTAAAATAACAAACAAAAATATGATGCAAAATAAATCAATGTAATTTACTACCAACTCACCATTTTCACCAAAATTTGAGCACAAAATTAAATTTCATTTTCAGGTTTGTTGCGTTAGCGACGCAAATAAATCTGAAACACTTTCTATTCGCGTCGCGCCTATCGCGCTATTGTGATTCCAGGTTAAAGCAGAATTTGGCTCTATCCAGGCTCAAAGTCGACCAAGGCTAACATCGTGGCTTGATACAACCGCCGTTTGAGGCAGTGATGGGCCGAGCAAATAAATGCGAGGTAGACTTCGGAGAAGAAGAGAGATGTGTGATTGTGTGTGTGCGAGTCGGGCGGACGGACTGGCTACAGACGGACAAAGAGGCCGCGAGCACAAAGCGGCGATGTTGCTCGGGCTGTTCCCGGCCCGGTAAGCCGTAATTACCTGCATTCCTGGCGGCTCCCGCGATCCTGCTGCTGCACGGGCAAACATGGCTGCGACTAGAAATTCAGGCAAGGTAAGCAGGCTTTACGTCTCGTAATTAGAGACGGTTACACACAACTAGGTACAATAACAGAAGCTGGGAGAGGAATCTGTAGAGACCTGAAAAATTCGCGTTTTCTTTTAGACGCATGTAAGAATTGAAACAACTATAAGTTCTTGTCACTTTATCAGTTTACTTTCGGTTTAATTGACTCCTGAAGAGCGTTGAGCCAATAATAAAGTAAATGGAAGCCAAGTCGTGTTGTTCCACCGTGTCAGTGAGCAGCTAATCTACTAGAGTACACAGATATTCTTGCAGGTCAGCCTACGGGTCAATGAACCCGCGAATTTTTCCGGTCTCTAGGAATCGGCCATGGCCTTTGTTAAGGAACCATCCCAGCATTCGCCTGGAGAGATTTAGGGAAGCCATGGAAAACTGAAATCAGGAAGGTCGGAGCCGGGGATCTAACCCGGGTCTTCCCGAATGCGAGTTCAACATGTTACGGTTGCGCCACCTCGCTCGGTCACAGACTAAATAGTAATACAGACGTGAAATGACGTGGCGGCTTGTTTGATATAGGCGAACTTGGCCGCTTATTGGCTGCCGGAGGCTGTAGACTCCAGCCCCGTGTCTGTTTGGCTCCTGCATGTTACTACAGGTTTTTAGCCGCTTATTAGCTGCCCGAGGCTGTAGACTCCAGCCCCGTGTCTGTTTGGCTCCTGTATGTTACTACAGGTTTCCTATTGGCCTGGCTGCCGACTAGCAGAGCAGCTGCCTCATGCTGATTGGCAGTAGGTGTTTCCGCCATGTTGCTGGCCAGGGAAGCCATTTTGCTGGCGTGTGTGACTGAGTTCGCCTTCCTGCCGACTATTTCACTTCTGTATTCCTAAATATTCTGTGGCTCGGTTACTAGGAACGCGATGATTAGGGATGGTTAGAGACCGGAAGTTTTCGCGAAAATATTTTTGCCCCACTTTGTTTCAGTGACTCGTGCTCACACCTGCTGTTCTGCTTCGTGGTCAGTGATTGGATGTTTTAACCCCTAGAGTCTTGGAGTTCTATCCACAAATCACATACATATGATACCAAAGTTAACCTTGTTCTGATTGGCACAGTTAAATCAAAGACGACACTGCACAAATGTGCACAGCTAATAAGTATAATATAGAACTGCAGATATGCACGCAAGGTACTGAAACAAAGTGGGGCAAAAATCGTTTTGCGAAAAATTCTGGTCTCTAGAGACGCTGGACAATCGCGAGAACCTTTTCTGCCAGAGTACTCTCCAAATCAGTAAAGCAACCTGCACCGTGTATGATTGATAGAGACAGGAAAAATACGCGGGTTCAATGTCCGGTAGGCTAGTCTCCAAGGATATATACAAAGTCAAGCATACCGCAGCTGTTCATTAGCTGCTTGCTGACACAGTGAAATGGGTATGCGCTTAATTAACTTTTCGTTATTGGATCAGAGACTTTCGGAAGGTGTCAAATAAGTCAAGGGCTAATTGCTAGAGGCCGGAACATTTCGCGAATTCAATGACCTGCATGTTAGAATAAAATATCCTATGCATATTCAAGCCCCGACTATTTGTCCACTATCTGCTGCTCGGTGGAACAGCGGACAATGAACTGATAAAAGGGGCTTGAGTATACATAGGACAATGGATTCTAGCATGTAGTTCATTGAATCCGCAAAATTTTCCGGCCTCTACCAATTGCGAAGGTGACACGAACGTATAGTTGCTGGAATTATAGCTTATGCCTAAAAATAAAACGCGAATTTTTCAGGTCCCTAATGATTGATAGAGCCATGAACATTTCGCGAAAAGAATTTTGGCCCAGTTTGTTTCAGTGCCTTACGTGCACATCTGCAGCTTTGCTTCATGGTTATTGGCAGCGTGTCAGTGTGAAGTGACGTCTCTTATTTGACAGTAAGATTACTGCGACACCACACGTATGTTATTTGCAGGTAGAACACCGAGACACGGGAGAGTTAAAAGAACCAATCACTGACTATTAATCAGAACTGTAGTGAAATTTACAGCATGAAAATATTATGTTTTACTATAAAATTCACAAAACTAAATGAAACATAACTTCTGCAATTTAAGGACCTCGTGTGAAAGTGAATGCAGGGCCAATGTAAGGCTTAGTTACGGAATTGTACATTAAATGCAGAATAACAAATATTAGGCCTACCTGTTCTCGTCATCTTCAATGAAAGTTCGACTTTGGTATTTTTGGCGCTCGCTGCTTCAGGCGAGACCACTATGCGGCGCACCAATTCGTGACATAGTGGTGACTTTCTACCGATACGTGCTGCAGCCAATGAATTAACTACAGATTTACTAGTAACTACAAGCCTGAAGTCCAGTCTGGAGGTGAAATATAGGTACTGTGTAACAACAGGGTAACAAATGACTAGAGGCAGGAAAATGTATTGGATTCAATGAACTGCAGGCTAGAATCCATTGTCCTATGCATACTCAAGCCAATTTTGTTAGTTAATTGTCCGCTGTTCCACCGAGTAGCACCTACTGGTCAAATAATCAGGGCTTGAGTATGCATAGGATATTTTATTCTAACATGCAGGTCATTGAATCCGCGAAATTTTCCGGCCTCTACAAATGACAAGTGCTGGATGTGACAAACGATATTGTGCACTGAAAAGGAAAACACTTTATGACCCCCCCCTCCCCCACACACACATAGTATTTTGTCATTACGGATTTCAAACAAATATTTTTGTGATGACCATATTTTTTATTTTATTTTATTATTTTTATTTTTGCTGTCCCCAGTAAAGTTTCTCAGTGACTACAAACTGTCGAAACCACAAAAAAAAAAAAAAATAAAAATTTGGTGCTGTTCATACTGACCAAATATGTTGT
This sequence comes from Medauroidea extradentata, assembly GCA_003012365.1. Taxonomy (NCBI): domain Eukaryota; kingdom Metazoa; phylum Arthropoda; class Insecta; order Phasmatodea; family Phasmatidae; genus Medauroidea; species Medauroidea extradentata. The sequence goes on from PNEQ01085018.1 coordinate 29,409, forward strand.
GGCCACCACAAAACCATTTTTTTTCTGAATGTCGTGTTCTGAAGGCGCTGGGTCGTGATCCGCATCGATATGAACAAAATCAATCAGTGGTGGGATATGTGTATGTTCGACAGATAACATCACATAGTACAGTTTAACTTTAAAGTCACTATCCTTACCTCCGCTAGGGCCGTGGGGGTAGGTAGCAACTATATCCGAAAAAAGTTGGCACATCACAGTACTTCATGGAAGAATTAAACTAGCAAATATGAGTTCGTTTGCGAGCGATACATATAGTGGGTAAATAGGTCTACTGTCATAAATTCGCATTTTTATTTGGGCACAAGCTAGCAGTCAAGCCTAGTAAAAAAACAACTAATCGCAGGTCCAATCATGTGTCATCACTGTGGCAGTGAGCAGCCAATGAGGAAATGCATGTCTGCTTGAGTTAAACAAATATTTTTGGAGGCTAGTCTACACGTCCGAGAACCCGCGAATTGTTTCCGTCTTTGTGTGTAAGTAGGGACATGCAAAATTCGCACGTTTCCTGGCAACAGGCTAGACTCTAAACAGTTGTAAGATTCAGTGGCGGCTCGTAGGTTGTTGTCACTGACACGCTGGTCTGTAGGGGCCGCTCATTACTGACTGCTCACAACAGAATAAATAGCCAACATATATTTCATTACCATTTGTATACAGCGGCGCATTCACAGGAGTGTACAGTTCTTGGCAAATTGTGCCCTCCCTACCAACATCCTTGAGCCGCCACTCTGGTAAGACTGTTCAACAACTGCAATTGACCGACAACGTCGTTGCCATACAGCATGGAATGCTTCCTCAAAAACTTAAAAATTCCTCGGTAGAGTGGCCAATCACTAGAGACATGCAAAATCCGCGTTATTTTCTGACAACTGACTAGACTCCAAGTTACTATAGGCTCGTTCGACGTCTCCCGCTGGCCGATATTATTGTGACTTGCCACGGGGAATGCTTACACGGTAAAGAGGCCAATATCTGTAAAGACGTAACACACGCAAATGACAACACGTAAAAGTTCGTGGCCAATTGAATCACAGATTATGCTCTATTATGTATAGGTAAGTGAAGTTTAGTCTGCTACCAAATGATAACGCGAATTTTGCATGTCTCTACCAATCACCTGTAAAGAGGGAACGCATGTAAACTATATCACATACAGACTCGTGGCTAATGATGGTGTAGACTGCAGTAAAGCCTAGGCTGCTACCAGATAATATAGTGAATTTTGCAGATCTCTATACTACTCATAAAGTACGTCAGGAACGTGTCGGCCTATTGCATCCAAATTCGGAAACAATTGAGTAATGTCAGGTCGTGGTATGCCGCCGTTGTTATTGAAGTCCACATCTCACATAACAGTTTTGTTCTGTACTCTGCTGTTCTAGGTCACTGTTGTGAGCAGCGCTTCCTCAGTGCGGCCAATGCAAGACACCCCGGCGCGTGATGAACACCTTGGCACATTGCCAGGACACTGCGTCTCTCTCCCAGAACCTCGTACACACAGTGTTCTCCACGTGAATGAGGTGAGGCGGTGGAGTGGTGGGAGCGCGTAGGTGGCTTCCGAGATTAAAATCACATGTTTGGATACAGACTTCTCTTTATCCAGCCGAGCCGGAGTTTATTTAATGTATCCGGGCTCCATCGTTACTACAATTGCCGTCAAGTTCTATTTATAATCGCATGGTTAAATAGGCGTCGTTTGTTATGGATAACTGAGGGGAGGGATGAATTTTTCAATAAAATCAAATTTTGGTATAGGTTCCACTATCAGGTTATTTCATGATTTCACGGCAATGAATCACGTACTTATTGCAGCATAGTCCATGATGTATGTATATGTGAAGCGAACAGATTTCGGTCAGCACTCAACATCTACGTCATTAGCGCTGGTGAAGGGTGACGTGTTGTGAGTATAGAGCAACGCTAGAATGAAAGGGCGAGGGAAACAGGAGGTACCCGAGAAAACCCGCCGACAGCGGCATCGTTCGGCACGATTTCTACATGCAAAAATCCTGGGACCTACCCCGCCGGGAATCGAGCACGGATCGTCTTGGTGCGAGGCGAGTGCGTCACTGCGACAACCGTGGTTCCAGTGTGGATATGACATGGGCAACTGCAAATAATACCTACCTACTTAAAAATAACAAAAACAAGTAAAACATGCAAATAGTAATTGAAGGGGACGTGGCTCCCTCTTCCTCATATCACTATTAAAAACTTCCGTGAATTTACGGGAATTTTTACGGAAACGTCTGTTTAATTAACGGAAACATTGTTTTATAACACAGTTATACATAATTATGTTTCATTAGTTAAACATATGTAAAACTGCGAGAAGAAGCTAAATAAATAACTGATCGCATTATTGCGCCTGCATCCTAAAGAAGTCACATAAATATGCGAGTTTCCATAAGTCGAGCTAGTTGACTTCCGTAAATTAACGGACATTTCTGGAGAATTTTTTACCAGCACTTCTCCGTAAAACAACGAAAATTATTTTTAACAGTGCCACCTAATGTTTGTGAGAGTTTTTAGCAACTGTTGTTTAGTAGACTACTCCTTAGCAACATACTAAAAATTCCACTGGCATTCGGTACCACTTGAAATACTCTCATGTACACCGTTTTAAATTTTAACGGAAATGTTCCGTTAAGGGCGTTGGACCCGTAAAATTTCATTTTTTTTTATATTTGTGCCAAACACTGTTAAACTTTTGCACATCAGATAACACGCCATTTTCCCAAATAAAAAAAAATTAGGCCTCATAGTTTTTGCATAATCTCTAATAAAAGTCACAAAATGGCCATTGCGGTGTAGCCATAATCAAAAATAGCAATTAACTAATGAATTCAAAATTACAGTAACTGATAGTCAGTGTATCAATGTATTTTATGACATGGTTGACAAAAGTTAGTTTTAAAAATTTCAGTAGCAGCCAAAAGTCAAAGTTATGCAAAAATTTACCCTTTTTCATCAATTTTTTAAAATACAAAAATGTATCGCTTTGTATTCGCAAAAGTGTCTTGAAGTAGCTCACATAATTAGGAATTTATATGAATTATCTTGTTTCTACAAGTTAATTATTTTTTATTACTTTGGCTACACCGCAACTGCCATTTTGTGACTTTGATAGGTGATTATGCTAAAACTATGGGACCTAATTTTTTTATTTGGGGAAATGACATGTTAACTTGTGTGTTAAAGTTGAACAGTGTTTGGCGCAAAAATAAAATTTTGAATTTTTACGGGTCCAACGACCTTAATAAACGGAAATAGTGTCCGTAAAGGCAAAATACAGAAACGTCTATAGTAAATACACACTACGGAATCATACGTAATATGTCCGTAAGTCTGCTGCGGACACTTGTACGGAAAAAATTGAAAATTTATGGGTTAGACAGATGTAAATATTATTGATATGATTTAATAACATCACCGGTAAATCTGCAAAACTGTAGAAATGCAATTGTAGCATTACAGACATGTAAATATGGCTCACTTCCGTGCGATGAAACTGTTTTACGGAAACTTCTGTTGGATTAAGAACTAAGTTTTCGCGAATTCACGGAGGTATCCGGATAAATTTTTACAGGAAATTCCGTAAATCGACGGAGCAAATTTTTATAGGGTACCGGCTAGCGACACCTAGTATGGTTGGACGGATTTCCCATGTCAGAGACATAGAGATGTTGGAGCATTAAGTGCGACCCAGGCAGTCACATCGCGTACATCACCACCTCTACGCGCAACACACTAAACTGGCGTGCAGTACTTCTGTCATCGGCTCGCCTTTAAGGGCGTTGTTCCCATAAAATTTCATTATTTTATATTTGTGCCAAACACTACTCAACTTTAGCACATCAGATAACATGTCATTTCCCCAAATAAAAAAAAATAGGCCCCATAGTTTTTGCATAATCACTCATCAAAGTCACAAAATGGCTATTGCGGTGTAGCCAAAATAAAAAAAAAAAGTAATTAATTAATAAATTCAAAATTACAGTAACCGATAGTCAGTGTATCAATGCATTTTATGACATGGTTGACTAAAGATAGTTTTGATAATTTCAGAAGTAGCCAAAAGTCAAAGTTATGCAAATACATACTTATTTTCATCAATTTTTTAAAAATACAAAAATTTATCGCTTTGTGTTCACAAAAGTGTCTTGAAGTAGCTCACATAATTAAGAATTAATATGAATTACCTTGTTTCTGCAAGTTAATTATTTTTTATTATTTTGGCTACACCGCAACTGCCATTTTGTGAAGGTGATTATGCTAAAACTATGGGACCGAATTTTTTTTTTATTTGGGGAAATGACATGTTATCTTATGTGTAAAATGTGAACAGTGTTTGGCACAAATATAAAATTTTGAATTTTTACGGGTCCCAGGCGCATGAGATGTGATGTAGCGTGGTGCGAAAAGTGTTGTTTTTTCAAGTATAACTAGGGACTGGAAAATTTCGCGAATTCAATTACCTGTAGGCTAGAATCCATTGTACTATGCATACTCAAGCCCCGTCTATTCGTTCATTGCCTGCTGTTCCACCGAGTAGCAGTCCCTATGTATAACTATTAAACGTGTTTTCAATATGTATGCATGTCTACGAAATACCGCTAGCTTATTAAAAAACCTAATTAATAAGCTTCTCAAAAGTGGTAAAAATGGCTTTTTTAAATTGCTGTATCTGGAAAACTACCAACCGTAATTGTAAAACAAAACTACGGCGATCTGCGTTGGACTTTACCTCATTCTTTCCACAAATATAACAATAGGGTCACCGCTTGAAGTCCTACTTTCTACGCAAGCAATGAACGCTTGTTTAGTACTCTGCACTTAGAGGCGAAGCAGTGTTGAACGCCCGCATTGGAGTCGACTTATCGCCCTCCAAATAACTCTTAAGAATGACACTTTCAGATGTGAGCCTACAATTTTATTGTGTGACGCATTAACGAAAATTAAGGCAAATTATGTGACCATACGATACTTCAAATAAATAACCTTTAGTGAAATGATAGAAATTCCCAATTTTTCTGTTTCACCTTCACGAAACACAAGAAAAACAGAATACGGGAACTACCACTAGGACACGATAAGTTTCTAAAATACATACATTTCATGGGTACATGAAATACAAACATATTTTGCGATTGTTAAATAACAGCTACACGACTCAAGTTTTACTGCAGGAGCAGACGTACGTGTCATAAATGCCTGTATTTATTACAGAATGTGAGAGAAGACACGTTTATTGATTTTATTAAATTTTTAAATCGTCTAAAATATATGTTATGCGTTTGAATTTTAAATTTTGTTCCTATTCGGAAGGAATTTTTTGTGTTGTAAAACCGAAGTGAGAGAGGCATGTGCGAACATTTCATAGGACATTAGTCTAGAGACATGAACTTTTCGCGAAAAGAAATTTGCCTCACTTTGTGTCAGTGACTTGTGTGCACGTCTGCAGACTTGCTTCACGGTCAGAGATTGGATGTTTCGACATTCGTGTGTCGTGGGGTTTTACACGCAATTCACAGACTTGTGGTGTTACAGTAACCTTATTGTGAATGGTACAGTCAAATGAGAAACGTCACAGTTCAAAGGCACGCTGCCAATATCTATGAAGCAGAACTGCAGACGTGTACATAAGGCACTGGAACAAAGTGGGGCAAAATTCTTTTCGCGAAAAGTTCATGTCTCTAGACATTACTAAAGTGTAGACGACGCAGGAAACCTTCTGAATACCTATGTTGTCACTAGATCACGGACGATCTTATGGTAATCACTTCTTGAGCCCTAGTTAGTATTTTTTTTTCCTTTCTTCTCCACTTGCTAATACAAACATACAATAGTTACGGTATGTTATAAACACGGATATTTTTGACAAATGCATCTTCAAAAGTCCCCTCTTTATCGCCAACAGTCTATAACCGTTATGTTGTGTGTTGATGTCTGCTGATTGTTCTAAGTGTTTTTATCAATTATTTAACGGGGAATTTTGCGAATTCATTCGCGGATACGCTAACTTTCGAAATTCTGTGTATGGTACAATTGCAAGAATTAAAAATTATCAAATACGGCGAAAGAAGCTTGTATCACTCATCATGATACAGTTTTTTTTACGTTTATTCCTAATTCAAAATTCACTAATTTCTTTAAATATGGTGATAACGACTTAGCTAACTACCATTCTGCATACTATAAATGTAATAGCAAAGCATGACTTAATATGCAATAATTTAAAAAGTTACAAAATTACGATACTATTCATCATTTGTCTTTAAGGGTGATCAAGAGAGAAAAATTCATAATTTTATTTTTGTATGAAAAAGTGTTAGTTTTGAAGACGTTATTTGGGAGTACAGTTTCCCCCTACAAAAATAGATCAGCAAGTTTTTCGGATAATATTATTTCTAAGTCTAAACTTGCATGTTTTTACTTCATACACCCTCTCCCCCCGAAAACAAATTAACATAATACATCGAAATAATTCACAGTGAAACTATATGTCATGGGTTACTAAAAGCCATTACAGTAGGTTTTTGTATTTTAAAAAAATCCGAAATTAGTAATATTTTGCTACTTTTTGCTATTTGACTTCAAACCTTACCCCTGACATTTAATTTCACTGTGAATTATTTCGTTTAATTATGCTCATTGGTTTTCGGGAGGTGTATGAAGTAGACCTATACAAATTACGATTGTTCCCCTCTTAAATGCCCTTAAATGAAAATCGTTTAGTTCTTAGTTCGAAAATTCACACACAAAAAAAAAGTTAAAACGCTCGTATAAACGTGAATTTTCAGTAGCTTAACACGTTTGACTATTTTGTTATGTTTCTTGAATGAGAAGTGAAATATCTTCTTCGGAAGTAAAGTGGTTACTTGTGTAGAGCAGAAGTATTCTCGATGTGTTGCCGTTTTCTTCCCTTCTTGTTGACTCCAGTCTGATCTTGCTTCATCCGTCCTTTAGGTTACAAGTATTATATCTCTCGTTTAAGATAGCTACATGACTTCAGCTTTCTCTCATCGCATCCACGCCGATCCTGCCTTGTTGGATATAATTTTTTCCCCCAGTTTTAGATGTTTAATATATATTCACAGCTCCAAACAAATTAATACGTTAGACAAACACGTTTATAAAAGTGGCATTAAGTTAGGACGTCTAAAAAAATTCTTCCACGTGTTTCAATTCTGTATTGCCGGTACCAAAAAACTATCACAGAACAATTTTTTACAGATATTTGTACACTAAAATATGCAGTTTATTGAGAAAATATCTACAAGTGAAGTTTATTTTTGTTGCTCTGTGAATTGAAATACAGGTATTGCACGATTAAACATTTTTGGCCAGACAAATACAGTCCTTGTAATGTATAATTCCTGTTTTTTAATGAACCCAGCAGATTTAGTGAGAAGAAGAGTCTTTTATGTCATGATATAAAAACCAACCAATTATAAAACATCTGTGTCGACTGTTACTCAGGGAAGAGCGTTTTTCGCACTAAAACCAACTTCTGACCTTGTGCGGTACTGACCATGACTTTCGTCTTTAAGTTTTCATACATGAACGAATAAACTCGGGATAATATGTAACAGGGTTAAAGAGAAACGACTCAACAGCTAGTCCACCAGTAGAATGTATCACTGATACCCTCAGCCGAAAATAACCAGCAGATTGTAAGGATGTAATAAATTGCCCAGGTCGTGTTCATCTGACTGTGAGTTATATTCGGTACAAATTAATAGCAGCGACTTAAAAAAAAGATGATGGAGTGGACTCTACCGTCGCAGGATGACGAACTGAACATGAGTTATCCACCAGATGCTCGTTCAAAAAGCAGTGGCCGTAAATGATGTATGACCAGGAATTGAAACAAACATTGATTCATTACGTACAAAGAGAGTTCAGAAGGAGTAGGTGGGAAGAAGGAGTCGAGCTGTGACGCAATAAAGGCCAATCCGAGCCACAGATGGGGTTTGCTTGCTGACAGATTGCCTGTCCAATTACAGACTGACACGCGTGCTGACAGCCACACGTGGTAACAGGTTGGGGAAAAAATCGTGTTGACAAATTGACCTCGTGTTCTCAGACAGTCATACGTTACTACTACTTCTGACACTCAAAAAAGAAACTTGGTTACTTGTACAGTACACTAGTTACGGAAAATAACTGTAATTACTTGTAGCCATTGCCGCTTGTTTCCACAAATTTTCTCTTTACTAAGATACAGTCGTATAACTTTCAAAATGTTGTTCATGAATTTTTGGAGGTGATGTAAATGCGTGTTTAAGGCTTTTGGTTACGATAAGGGCAATCCAGCAAACTAGGTTAACATTTGTATATTTTCTTGGATGGTCGTTAGACACTTCTTCCATTGCGAGTCTAAGAGCAAGCAACGTGTGACACGATATGTGCGAAGATTGTTGTGCTGATAACCGGGCGATTCCTCTCTCAAACTGCTGCTACATGGAGGTGTAGTGCACACAGTCTGGCCAACAAACGAAGAATTCCATTATATGTCTAGCCGTGTCCGAAACGAAGCTTTTACATATTTAGGGTTTGGGAATTTAGAGTGAATAGATTCGAACGTTATGAAACAGTGCTGCATGCGGCAGCTATAGATTTGTTGGTATTTTGATATAGTTTTTTTCTATAATATTTATTTTGTTTTAGGGTTGATTTATTTAGAAAATACGAAATTTATTTTAAATAAAAAAATTATTTACTACATACAAAATAACGCTCCGGGCTTTTAATTTACGTTATTACTATTTTAATGGATATTTATATATTTTTCAGCCTAAAAGCGGAGTATAAAACGTAAGTAAACAGCAGCCGACGAATTTACGGAGGTATTTCGGAATTTTGCATGCTACTTCACCTCAGTAAATTTTACACCCTAAACACCCAAATATTTACTTCATTAACCTGGTCACGTAGTTGATTTAGTAATCTAAATAGTTTCGGACACAGCCTCTGAGTTGAACTAAGGTTGATTCTACTACAGGTTAGAAAGATCAATGTTATAAGTTTGTCACAGGGGAATTTTTTGCCGCTTGAGCGCTGGTCTCAGTAGTGCACCAAACTGACCAAGCACAGAGCATTCCTGAATTTTAAGTTTCATTAAGTTGATAATTTAAAACGTGAAATCGGTTTCTTTTCACATTACAATTAAGGTAAACTACTTTTGTCATTTCCAAATTTATTTAAATTTAATTTTGCTACGGTTTCGTATTTATCTTGTACATTAACGATTGAAGTGAAACTAGTTGCAGAAATTTTCCCTGTGCCAAGCTCTCCCTAAGAAAACGTATTTTCTCTCTAACCTGTAGTAGAACTAACCATAGTTGAACTGAACACTTCGTTTTCATGAACAATGTTGCAGAAAAAAAGTTGGCGATATTAGAAAGAAAATACAAGTCTATGTGTATTTTGATGCACTGGCGCTACTTTCATAAATTATTATTCTTAAACGATTTTGTTAGTGACATGGCAGTAGTTACGTTATACCTTTAATGAAATATGCTTAAGTCAGATCATTACTTTAAAGAGATCAGATGAAGAGTAAGTACATTAAGATAGATTTAACATTTGCAGACAGTTAGCAAGTTCGATTAATTTTTTCGCGTTAGAAATGAACAGGATAAGAAAATAAAGCTATACACACTAATTAACAGTATTTTTTTGTGATTATATTTACAATTTCAAAAAAGAGAAAGTATTTTTATTTTAATGAAACACTATATTAGCTTAATTGTGCTTATTTTAATGTATTTGT
>PNEQ01085031.1:0-14322 GCA_003012365.1 Medauroidea extradentata
TAAATTTCGTTGAGACTAAATCATTAAATAGTGCATTTCGAACAATCCCGGTGAGCACTTCCAACTTTTGAATCTCCCGCGCAGCAATTCACCAGTTTGAGTTGGCAGCAGCTCTTCCTCATCATCTGCCAGCGGTTGGCAGCCTTGGGCTTCCGGGAGGAGGCCATCATCTAAGATCAAACATGGCGGTGAGTAGTGCATTCGGGCAGCCTCACTGTATATCTCTATAAAAATGTGGCATCCGTTACCGTTAATTGTATTAGTTGTATACAGTCCATGAAATAATTGTGCGTTAACAAGGTTGGTTTAAGTTGTGTTAGGTTATGCTAGTTTAAGTATAATTTGGTTACAAACATTATATTTGGTTCCCTAACCTAAATTACGCACCCTAACAAAAAATTTTACGTAAGGCTTTTAGAGACATTAGTAGTCCTACATAAATTTTTTTATCAGACCTAACAACCTAACGTAACCTAAGAAAACAGTTTTTTTATGTAGCACCACTTATAACATCCCTAAAAACAGTTATCATAAATAAACTATATGTATAAAATCAATAATTTGGCTGGTACACGATGAGTAGCGATTCTTAATATTTACCCAAAAAAATTTTTGCCGCGATTATGCAACCTGGTTAATTTTATTGATATTTTGTTGGTCAGGGAAATAAGAACAGCTGACCTGGAAAAGTCAGGGAAATTTTTTTTAAGGTTTTGCTAGCCACCCTGAAAAAGAAATGTGTGGTTGAAAGTAACAGTTGCTCTTGATGGATAACTTGGAGATAAGGTTTGCTATTCTGTAATTTTTACCACTGATGAGTACATGGGGCTTCAATAACAATCTTTTAATTTTGTCTGTTTCTCACAATATTCTCATCGTACATTTAAAAATGAAATTAACTAACATGTCTCCAACTATTTTAATGTAACTAAGTTATCTGCATATTTGTTAGAGACTGTCAATTTCTAAAACACTATTACAGTTTTGGTCTTTTTACTGCAAATTGGACAAGAGTTGGCATTACTCAGAATAGATATGTAGTTATTACAATTACTTTTCATCACTGCATATGTTAATAATTACAAATGGTGATACCAGTCACCAACTGTATTGATTTTGGCTTTAAAGTGCCTACAATTACATACCCTGCTAACATTTGTGGCTTCCTCTATTGCACAGCGTCATTAGTGCATATCTCAGTGAAAACTGTGATAATATTTCACTCGGTTTGTTGCTCATGATGTGTTAAAATTTAAGGGGTTTAAGTAATTATACTACTTTTGCTTACCTTCAAAAGTTTGAAATAAGGGTTTTGACCTTTGTATTGCAAATGGTGTGAATTCTTTAAAATCTTTTGTGGAAGAACATATTTTAATGATCATTTTTTACAGTTGCAAAAAAATTATTACAGAAATTATGCAGGTACAAAAAAAACTTTTTCTGCAATACTGTGTTATTTTCAGTACAGTAGAATTCTGTTGTTACGACCCCTCACGGTTTCCGAAAAAGGGGTCGTAAAATCTGGAGGGTCGTAAAAACTGGAGGGTCGTAATATGGGAATAAGGACTTTTTGGGCTGATTTTGACCCACCCTATACATAAACATTTGCCAATTTTCACATAAAGTTTAGGCGTTCAGTAATCTCTGGTATAAAAATGTACAGTTTTTGAAATTAACTACAATTAATTTTAATAGTAGATGCCTCAGTAAAAAAATTTACACTGTGAAATGCAGTCTTCAGTCTCTCCTCATTGCAAAAAAAAAGGTCATAAACACAGCGTGACATGCCCATTTACATTGACTTAGTGTGGAAAAAATATATGATTTTTTACTGAAAAGCTAACTTGTTAATTGAGAATTTTTTTCTACAGATGTCGTATCTTGTTGACATTGTTGAAAGCCCCGTGTGCCAAGATGCGACAGCGTCAGTGCGGCAGCGCTGTGCACTTGGTATTAGGAAGGGAGACCAGCTGGCCTTGGTTTGTCTCCCTCTCAGCTGGCTGTGCGCACGTGCTCCACTAACAGAACAGTTTGTATTAGTTACGGGAAAGCATATTGCAACAATTAAAAGCCTCTCAGTGCAGCTGTTGAGTCTTGTTTTCTTTGATTATTGCGCATTAATTGTTGCAGCCATGTCGCCATTATAAGATTTTAAGCAATCCCGATAAAATTGTTAAAGAACAAACATTTCAAAAATGTCAATATTTTTGAAAATTCAGTATGCCTACTAAGAATGTGAATTTAGAACCCCTCAAAAGAGCTGAAAGCTGACTTTTAAGTTAACGATTGGATTACTCACTACTTAAAATTTTAGGTCTTTGGGTAAAATCATAAAACTGTGGTACTGTGCACTAGTTTAACAAGTGCGGATAGAGGCAAAATAGCTCTCGGCTGTGGTGCTCTGGCTGCAGTCGCTCTTATCACTCCCCTGTTGAGCGAGCATATAACCCTTATCAACCCACATGCTGCGTACGGTGGTGGGACTAGTAATATTTATGTCATTGGCCACTTTTACGCTGCAGCACATCCACGTGCCACACATGCTGAGTGATTAATGACACAGCGGAAGTTAAGGTCAAGTACTATCTGGAGCTGAGGATAAGACAAAGCTCAGGAATGCTGCTGGGGTAGCACATGGCGACAAGCGGAGGGCTGTGTGGCCCTAACCACAATCCTGTTGCTTGTACCATCACTTCCCTTAATGTGGGCTAACCTCACTAATGGTGATGGTCACTAACAAATATACATGAACAATAACGTGGGTTGCGACTCCCTATTATTTGCAAGAACAAAGGTTGAACTAATAACCTCAGTACAGTAATAATGGTTAGTAATCAGCAATAGCATCGAGCAAAATCATATTATATTGCAATCATAAAGAGGTGATCTATAGATTAGTTTCAAAGAAAACATAGTAAATTCTGGGTTCAATCGCAACAGCGATTTATTCAAAACAGAAATCATTTTAACAAAACATCATAATTCGAAACATTAGAAATTACAATACAAAAATGATAATTACATTTAACATTAACTTTACAAAATTACTGTTTACAGGCGTGCAAATGGAATCAAATTAAGTTAACAATATGGAACATTAAGAAGCCCTAGTCGAGAATCCTGAGTAGGGTGTAGCAAAAACAAAAACATATACTAAACATTGGCTAGCCCTAACTTCGTAGGGAACTAACACTCACAACATGTGCTAACTGAGTCTCATTCCTCAGTAGCAATCCCTAACATAAAATCGCGGGGACACACACCCCTAAATACAATTACTTAAAACTCGGGGAAAACTCACCCCTACACATAATCACAAACACCAGCATAACCCACCTCAGTAGTATGCACAATCAACTAACCCTAGCACAGTCTCATAAGCGGGCATGTTAAGTACATAAGAAATAGCAAATCTCATTATTTATCAGCCATTTCTGCCCTTATTTACATTCTCTGTCTGTCAAAGACTAATTTTCAAATTAAATGCCTATAGAAATAACTTAATAAACAAATAAAACTAAACTATAGAAATTGCATTTCTGCCTCTCTCTTTCTCTCTCTCACTGAATATTACAAAAGTTACTGAAGTTTAAACTGTGAAATACCAGAGCGCGAATATTAACTTTAATTTACTGGTGAAAGTGAAAAACAACAACCAGCACAAAACACAACGAAACACAAGGACTTGGGCCATTATGCTACAGTACTTCAACTCAAGAAAAATAACAATTAACTAAACAGGCACCGAAAATTAATCAGTTATAAGTCCTGCAGCATGACAACCCATTCCACATTTACAATAATGAATAACAAGACTGACACATTTCACAGGAAGCCGACTGAATGCACATACAAGAAAAACCCGAGTATAAATACAAGAAGCGAGCATTAATATATTCGCAGAAATAGTCCGCCCAACATGGCGGAGCAACTCTAACAAGTTAAATTACAATAAACTAACTAATACAATTAAACCTGAAATGAAAACAGAATAAAATTATTATACTTCTCGCTATGTACAAAATTAATTACGTACCAAACTCTTTTCGTAACTTCACAATTTCATAGGAAAATTATTTATTACAACCCTCAGCAATATTTCTTGAGGTTCGGCAACTGTCGCTCGAGTGCGCTGGTGTAGCGCGAAGCTAGCTACATTGTCTGCACCTGTGTCTCTGCTTAATTGAATATAAGGTATGTAAGAGTTTCTGGATACATGGAAATGTTTGAAATATATCTGCGAAGAATAAACATATTAATGGCTGATATCAGGCAATGTCTGAACTGTCTCGGGCGTCGGCAAATTACGTGTACGAATATATTCGGTAAAATGCCACTGTAAATATTCACAATAACGTAGCTGATGATCGACAGAGTCTTGTAAATGATACATATGGGGTTGAATCTTCACATAATTCGTGATAGGAAGTGCGTGCTCAGCACACGCTCTGCCTTGTCTTCTCCTCAGTTCTCTACAGTAGGTAGCACCACCAACTGATATGCTTGTACGCGCCGCAGGCTTGCAGTAGCAGCCAAGTTGCGCCCCCACCCTCATAACTGTTCGACAGTCACATGCATCCTGTATTGCTGCAAAGCAGAGCCTCATGTTTGCATTTTCCCTCCCACTCTCTCCAAGCTATCGTCTTTGTTTCCATATCTGTTGATGGCTATGGGTGGGGGGTGAAGAGAGGACACGACACATTTCTTCTCCTCCACACTACATCATAGAATAGAAAAAGACCAGCATGACACTCTTGACTGTAGAAGAAGGAAAAAAAGTAAACAATCAGGCATTCTCATATTTTTTTTCCTTTTAGCTTCACATAAGTGGAGTTGATGCGCGCGCACACAAATCAAAATGTTTTGTGGCGGATGGGGGTTTAGGAGTGAGTAGGTATTGGCTGGCGTGGACAGTCAGGAGGGGTGTTATCTATTTTTAGCAGTGAATTTCTTTACAGCACAGCACTTGCCAAGGAAATTGCAACAGAGATGAGCAACAATTAGAACAAATATATTTTTCAGCAGATTTTCTATACATTTTCAGTATTTTTGACCCAAATTTTTCTAGATTTCTTAAAAAAGGTTCGTAAAAACGTGATGGTCGTAATAAAGGTGGTCGTAAAAATGGAATTTAACTGTACTTTACTTTTGAATTAAATTTAACCAATTGTTATAACAATACATTATACTAACATAAACACATACTAGTCAGACAGTTGAATGCATATTGTCTTATAATATTATGCAATTGTTATGGATTTAATCTAAAATTTATTAAATTTTTTGGGCTGATGACACTTAAAAATTGAGAAACTTATACATCATATGAAAATCCACTGTGTGTTCATGCCTTTTGGCAGGGTCACATTGTGTATGAAAGAAGGCTGGGGTGAAGGTTGTGCCGGCTGCTCGATTAGCCAGAAATACCTGTTGCCCGTCCGACCTGAAGAATGGATGAGGTGATTGTGGGAAGCTGCGAGAGAATGAGAGAGGCATGGGAAACAGGAATTCCCCAAGAAAAGCCGCCAGCCATCGACATTGTCTGCCTCGTTTCCAACATGCGAAGAATCCGGTACCAAACTCGCAAGGACTCAAGCCTGGATTGCCTAGGTGGGAGGCGAAAGGTCTGACACGTCGACTACCGCAGCCAACTATCAGTGAATAGCACTATAACTAGTATGACTGCAATAGCTCACTCAGTTATAAAACTAACAATTCAAATTCGGTTCCCAGCCATCAGTAAGCAAAAATTTGAAAAAAAAACACAAAAATTTAAAAAAGGCACAAGAATTACATGGGATTACCTAAACTATAATTAAAATATAAAAAAAATAAAACTCAATCCAACGAAATACGTAGACAAACTGCAGACAATATAGGCTGTGAGATAATTAGAGTTGAAACAAAACTAAAATGTGCAGAAAATTAAATACTACTAATTCGTGAAAGTTCGTTTTTGGAATCATCAGCGCACCATCTTATATGATCCATAGCTCTCTGTTTTAATGTTTTCAAGTTTTTCTCCATAGGTAAATTGTTCCACAGCAGCACAACCGATGTAGTAAAAGAATTACGTACACCTTATTTTTAAGTTTGGGAATGTTTTAAAGATGTATCTTTTTAGCATGATTGTTAATGAAATGGTCTTCCCCCAAAGTTTTCAGCCGGGTGTGTAAATATTCAGGCGTTACGATCAATGACAATTGTATTTTGTACCCCATTATTTGGCTGTGGATCTATAGTTCCTCTTCCAGACATAACCGGTTTAGTTTGTTAAAATAGGGTGAAATGTGATAGCATGCTTTTAGGTTGTATCAAAATGGAACACAGGAATTCTGTATACATTTCAATTTAGCAGCTAAATGTTGCAAAATGTCATTTCAAACCATGTCACAAAAGTCAAAGATAGGGAATATTAATGGCTTTGCCAATGTTAATGTGGTGTACAATGGCAGAAAATTTTTAATTCTGTGTAGGAAATGTAGTGCTGCCTAAAACTGCCTGCAAATACTGCCTATGAGACCAAACCATGAGAGTGCTTCATAGAAAATAATACCTAAAGTTCTCACCTCTTTCAACAGAGGAATAATCTCTTCAGCTAACAGCATATCTTAAATAGCCTGTTTACTGCAGTCGTTTAAAATTCTACAGGAGCCAATTAATACACTTGTGTCTTTAACTGATATAACCTTAAATTATTTTTAATGCACCAATGATTTATTGAATCAAGGTCACAATTTATATCCCTAATTAAAAAGTCTACAAGTTTAGGCGAAGCAGATTAATGAAATTGAAGTTAGTCCACGTATAGATAGATGGTGACTACAGTAAGCACTGACGAATTATCACTGATATAGTGAGAAAATAGAAGGGGCCTGAGGACACTACCCTGGGGAACACCTTATTTCATAGGCTGCCAGGAAGACTTATTATTGTTGAAACTCCTTTGCAGTTGGAGAAGGCAGGCTCAACATGAGTTATATAAAAAAAGCAATATACATTAACTACGGTTTACCAAATCAACAAGAGCGTAGTGAAGGCTTTCTCTGTTTATTCTTTGCACACAAATAGTTTCAAAAGTATGTGACGTTAAATTCATTTCAGAGTTAGCAAATTATCATAGGTTTTTTGCATACAGAATAATTACAAAAGTACGTAACATACATTTCTTAAGCATACCATGTAATTTTACATAAATTTGTATTACATAGTTTTAGGAAGACTATCTCAGTATACAAACATACCTGAATCCAATTTAGTTGGACCTAAAGTTTACATTACATGATTGTGCTACTATGCACAAAACGATTCATAAAAGATCTGACCATGCAAACATTTAATCAAGGCATAGTGAACTCACTTGATACATTTACTAATTGAACGGTCTCTACTGAGACAAATGAGCCCAACGCAAACATAAAAAATTACATGCATGGCATTAAAGTGGCAAGCAATTTCTCGTCGTGAATAATCCAACGGTACAGTTATGAAAAGGTTACTTCATAAATACTATTGACATGTCGCATTCACAAGCTCTAATCTGGTTGCCTCAAATCACTAAATCAGGAAAATCTCATGTCTTGCAAGCAACTAGGAGATAGGAATGCCATGCCATGCATAGCTATTAGACCAAGGTGATGAGGTGTGAAATTTCTGTAAACTTCATCAGTAGCCGCAACAAAGATTAAGCATTTATATGTGTGAGCAGCTTGTGAAGAGTTTGGGTAAGGAGAAAGAGCATTATTAATGGACAGCTATTTGCCAGCCAATGAGACAGGCTACTCTTAAAAGTTTTGGAGGTAGAGGGGGGTCCGGAGACTGGGAGTGTCAGGACTAGACAACACTGTATCACTGACAGAGATGGTACCCTTCAGAAATAGTTGAAAAACTACATAACTCGCCCAATTTGTTGCTGATGATTCCACAAAACGCACAACGCGAAACCATATACAAAAACATTCACACGTACGGAACACACAAATTAGATGCTACACAAAATAATTCGCAAGAATGATTTTCAAAAAATTATGTATACATACCTAATTACAATAAAGTATTAAGAAAACATGTAATTATTCACAAAAATTATGTGCAAGCTCGGTATCACTGTGCGTTTGCTAGTTCCTCCATGGTCGTCACCACGAACCATTTGTTTTTCAGTTTCACGATAATTTGGCCGTCAGATGTCTACACATGTGTAAGCCCCTTGTTTTGCGTTTTCAGCTTGAAGAACACCTAACCGTGTTGCTAAGTTTTCACAGATTTTCACACCGGCCATGTGACATTACCTCCTGAACACTTCACTGCGCTGTCTGTAGGAGGCAAACTTTACTATTATTGGCCAGGCTTTGATTCACCCTTGATTCTTACACTTTGACTGTGATCAGTGTTATTGATTGTGATATTTGGTAGACAGAGTTTCTTGTTTACATCAAGTGTTAGCAGTCAGCATTTTTATTATGTATCTCAGGTATACCAAATATATGAAAGATGGAACATCGCTGGTACTGCTCCAGTTAGTCTTTTGAAACGACAAGTTGGTTTTTTTAGTCACAAATCATCGCCTCCCTCTTGGCAATATCCACTCTGTGCTTTTCCACTTCTTCCTCATCTAAGTTGATGCTATCTTTCAACTTGGCAACAACAGCTGGTGTCACAGCCATAATGAGGACTTTAACAAGCAACTGCACTATGTCTTCAGATTGCAACAGTTTCTTAAGCCTATCTTGCACTTGCAGCTACATGTTCCATATATACACTTTATTCCGGCCATTCTTCAAACAAAACTTTAGACAATAAAAATATTTTTTTTTGTTTTTAATTGTTGACCACTAGATCTTATTGATTGCAAATACAAACTTGAATAAGATTACATAAAAAACTTTCTAATGGCGGTGTCTGGAAAAGCGAGACAAATGTTTTACATACTAAAAATAGAAAAACAAAGCACGAGCGATCCTCAGCACATCTACCCACTATTTGTCATCTATACTACTGTACTGATACGTATCTATACTGTTGCGTTAGTATTTTTCAAATGACATAAAACTGTACCAGAGTAGTCTTTTTCAAAAGACACATAATTGTACTTTCTACACAGTCTATTGGTTGAAGCGGTATGTTGAGGCAAGAAGTGCTATTCAGAATACAGTTGGAAATAATATTGTTTCTTTGCCATGTTAACACAGTTAAGTCAGAGGCGGCTAAAGAAGGGGGGGGGCGCAGGGGGCGTGCGCCCTCCCCTGAAGCAGCCATGCGTGTGACAGGGCGCAAGAACTGTTTTTTAATATCTTCCTACCTGCTAACTAATCTGTCTCCGTCTTACACTCTAGCCACATCACAGTACGACACTCGACACCCAATCCCAGTCTTCAAGGCCATAGCGACAAAACTATGTAACCCGAGGAGGCATCAGGCGTGTCGTGTGAGCAGAGCTACGAGTGGTGACAGATATCATTGTTAGTTAGTATGTTAGAAGGTGTGAACACTGCGTATCCAGGGATAGTGACAGGAATTATCATGCTGTGTGCATGCAAATAGCGAACATATTTTTCGTCACACGTAGAAAAGTAGAAAATAAGATGGATCGTTTTGTAGTAAGAAAAAGGAAATTGACTGACAGTGCAGACGACATCAACTTTCCACTGAAGCCCTTGACATCACAGCCGAAGCCGAACGAGAAACCTACAGGTGAACCCTCAATTTCTACATGTCTTTCTTCTGTGTCTGTGTCCACTTCAGATTCCTGTGATTCTTGTGATGTCCATGGTTTGAATGAGCCTACATCGTACAATATTGGTTCATATATTGGTAAAATTGAAACAATCAGTGATCACACTAAATACAACCTACTTAAAAATCCATGGGAACCTGAAGAAGGATACGTATTTCCTAGCTCCACCCATAGAAAACATAATCGAGAGGAAAACAGACGCGTTGGTAAAAGCCATTTCGAAAAATTTCATTGGCTGGTATTTTCAGATGTTAAAAGAAAGGTTTGTTTTGCAAGTACTGTGCGATTTTCAAAAGCAAAACTTTGACTGGAGGTCAAAAAACAGTACCTCTGAAAAAACTTGTAACAGAGCCTCTTAATAAATATGCCAAATTGTTAGGGAAAGATGGTGACTTAGAGGTTCATAATTCCGCACTATACCACAAACATGCAGTTGAAGATGGAAATTGTTTTCTTAAAGTTTTTGAAAATCCAGACATGGATGTCAGAAACTGTTTGAGTGATGCTAGAAAAAATCAAGTGTTACAAAATATATCGAAACTTGTTCCCGTTATCAAGACTATTGTGTTACATGGTCGCCAGAATATACTTTTAAGAGGCCATCGTGACGATGGCAGCTTGTTTGATAGTGGTGACGATACTTATATAAATGATGGGAATTTCCGTGCATTGTTACGTTTTAGGATTGATAGTGGGGATTCTGTACTTGAAGAATATGTTCGCACGAGTGTAGCAAATGCTACTTACATCAGCAAAATATCAACAAATGAGTTGATAAGTTGCTGTGGAGATGAAATTATTTCCAAAATCAGGGACAGAGTAGCCTGCATGAAATACTACAGTGTAATTTATGATGAAACCAGCGATGTTTCACATATTTCACAGCTAAGTTTATCATTACGGTATATCTTTGAGAATACTATTAGTGAGGACTTTGTCAGGTTTGTTGACATTCACAATGCTAATTATTTAAAAAATTAAGGCTCTGAACCAGTTATCTTAGGAGTAATTTTGGGTCAAACTGTCCTGAACTTGTTAGACAAATTGGGACTTGACATTAAGAACTGTGTAGGCATAGGCTGTGGTGGGTGTAGTGTGTACATTTCTGATGTTTGTGGTGCAGTAAAATAAATTCAGAAGAAAGCAGTAAACCATTGTCTTTGCCCGTGTAACAATCATGCTTTAAACTTGGTGATTTCAAAATTAAGTAAAGTTCAAGCTGTCAGGAATGCTATTGGGGTGTTACAAGAGGCTGCAGCCTTTTTCAATGCTTCGAGTAAACGTAACTTCGTTCTCAAGGATGTCCTGGGCCATCATTTACTTGGTATGTGTGGAACAAGATGGGTAGAGAGCATGACTAAATTTTACAGTTTCAAGAAGATTTGCCTTATGTTGCCAGGACACTTGCTGAAATATCTAAGTGGAGAGATCGAAAATCAGCAGCAAAAACACACTGCTTACTGAAGGTCATCAGCGACTGTGAATTTATTTTCACAGTGTTTTGTCTGAGTGATGTAATGAGCACTACGAGGCAACTCAGCGTTGTTCTGCAAAGTAAACATATGGACGTTGGTTTAGCAAAGAAGAAGGTAAAAGAAGTAGCAGAGGTTTTGGAAGAGGAGAGAGACAAGGCAGATGAATTTTTTTCGATAATTTTTCAAGGAGCAACAAATCTAATGTAAGACTTAGATGTAGATGTACTGATACCCCGACTTGCGAAGACACAAAAAAACCAACCAAATTATCAAAGAACCACCGACGACGAATCTGATGAAGTGCAGTCTTACTGGAAACTGTCTGTGTTTATACCAGTGTTAGAATTCGTAATTTCAGATCTTAACAGTCGTTTTAGTAACGACTCGCTTTAGTGTCTTCAGTTGCTTTCTTTGCTCCCTTTGAACACAGAATTCACATATGATATGACAGTGTTGGCAGGTAAAATTACTCGCATATGTGAACAATATTCCAATCTAATGGCTTTGAAGAAGGATACCATGGTGGTTAGACTGATGAATGAAGTGGTTTCATTCAATAAATGTAGTGAAATAAATATCTTGAAGTATTCTCAGTCAGCTCTTGAAGTTTACTAAAAGTGTGATGCGATCAGTTATCCACTTATGAAGTCACTTTTCCATGTTTTGGCGACCCTTCCAATATCAATAGCATCTGTCGAGTGCAGATTTTCAACACTAAGGAGGTTGAAGACTTGGATGCGATCAAGAATGGAGGAGGAACGTTTGATGGGGCTCACCTTGCTACTTGTGCACAGAGACGTAGCCATCAACATTGAAGATGTCATGAACAGATTTGCAAGTGTGAGAAGTAGGCGGACGGAGTTTGTGCTTTAAGAAACTTTCGACAATGATTTAACCACCCTTGAAATGAATACTGAAATGATATTCAAATATTCTGCTTTTTGTGTTATATTCAAATAGTTTTGTTGAAAATATGTAATTTAAATTGGACAATGTTCTGATAGATCTATCAACTAATGCTCTCTACAAACATACTCAATTTTCTTAGCTATTTTAGACCAATCAGTTTTGTAGTGTTTAGTTTTCTTGTGGAATATGTAAATAAGTTAATTATTCGCTCGTGTATATTTTTAATTATATGTAAACAAAACTTCGTTTACAAAATTTATGTTTTAACATTAACAGGGCATTTAGATTTTGTTTCAGAGATTTCGAATTAACAGAAAACTATCCTACTAACTACATTTCTGAAAATTACCAGCGCCCCTCCCTGAAGCTAATCCTAGATCTGCCCCTGAGTTAAGTTATTTTGTTGAACAACTGAACCAATATTAAAATACATAACTATATTTTTTTCCAGACTGGAAGAAATGTATTCATGTATTTTAATAATGGTTCAGCGGTTCAATTGTGAAGCATATCATTTTAGTAGGAGTTTGATAGTATGACGTTATATTTTAAATTGTCACTAATCTAATAAGATTTCAAATTGTGTAACATTTTCTTTGCAATAGACAGCCAATTAATGTAATGTAGCTTGAGCCATTGTACAGTGAAATTACTTTAGCTTGTATGATGAAAGAGTAGTTCACGAGAAATTTTCCAAATGTGTGTACGTAGCAAAAGTGATTTATTTTAAGTTTAATGGATTCAGATTGGCTCTGTTGCTTTTCTGGTTAAATTTTAATCACATTAGATCATTTAGAAACGTCTAGTTGGGAAATATTTTTTTTATTTTAGAGTGGGCTTTTTAGTGATTCAGCAACACACTGTTATATTAATATTAAATTATTTTTGTAAGGGTGGCAAGTTCACAGCAGTCAGTCATTAAATCATTCTATCTAGTAGTAAAACTCTACGGCAAACACTATCATAAGCATATAAATTTATCTTCAATGAATAGGTCGGTTACCAGATTTTCGTATGTGGGGATTGTGCCGGACGATGCTGTTGGTTGGCGGGTTTTCTCTGGGATCACCCATTTCCCCCGCTATTTCATTTCGGCATTGCTCCATACCCACCTCATGTCACCCTCACCAGAAAAGACCTAGATGTTAAGTGCTGACCAAAAAAATCTCTCTCTCTATCTCTCTTTATCTCTATCTCTCTTTATCTCTATCTCTCTTTATCTCTATCTCTCTTTATCTCTATCTCTCTTTATCTCGATCTCTCTTTATCTCTATATCTCTTTATCTCTATCTCTCTTTATCTCTATCTCTCTTTATCTCTATCTCTCTTTATCTCTATCTCTCTTTATCTCTATCTCTCTTTATCTCTCTCTATCTCTCTCTCTATCTCTCTCTCTATATCTCTATCTCTCTTATCTCAATGAGCAGTAATTTTTTACTTCTTAATGTGACATTAATCACTGTTGTTACCAGTGTTAAATGTTACTTTTGGCATACGGGAGGAGAGTGCACGTGTGGATGATGTCATACTGGGACTGGCACCAGCTAGCATGCAATACTTTGAGACTTTGACACAAATTTTTTAATCTTTAACTTAGTATTTGAATAAGAATCTTTTTGTGTCGAGTAAACTTAATTGAATTTTAAGAGTGTGAAATATTTTATTTTCTTTGACGTTATCTAGAAATTTGTCTGCTGCAGAGTCCTTTATAACAGACCTGTATTATTTAGTAGTGCTGGGCCGATGCCGATTCCGATACCATAGTATCTGCCGATATTACGGTATCGGAATCGGTAAGTATCTGACAAAAAAATGTCAGATACTCAAAACCGATACTGAAGTATTTGTTTAACCTTGAAATATTACAAATAATATCACATATACACAAGGCTCAAAGTAAAAATATAATACATACGGTATATCGCCGTAATATAACTTTATCACATGTATATTCTGTTTTATTTTTCTATAAATCCAACTCGCCACAGAGCACAGATCACGCTGCTTGTTTGTAAACACAGTTATGTACCAATGAAAAGCGGCGCTTCTCTCTTTGTCACGTCTCCCCAAATAATTGTTAACAATTTCCAGACGTTTTAAAAGAACGCGGCTTTGATTAACTGCGAGAAATGCCAAGCTTAATTTAGGTTAGTTAGCAGTCTACAGATTTTACGCTTGCAATGCAAATTAAGTGACGATTGCGCT
>PNEQ01085032.1:0-15284 GCA_003012365.1 Medauroidea extradentata
CTGTAAGTAAACTGAGGTGATAATATAGTGTGAGCGCAACTATGAGATGTAACCTGTAAGTGAACTGAGGTGATAATATAGTGTGTGCCAAACTATGAGATGTATACTGTAAGTGAACTGAGGTGATAATATAGTGTGAGCGCAACTATGAGATGTAAACTGTAAGTAAACTCAAAACTCAGCTGATAAAATAGTGTGAGCGCAACTATGAGATGTAACATGTAAGTGAACTGAGGTGATAATATAGTGTGAGCCAAACTATAAGATGTAAACTGTAAGTGAACTGAGGTGATAATATAGTGTCAGCCAAACTATGAGATGTAAACTGTAAGTGAACTGAGGTGATAATATAGTGTGAGCGCAACTATGAAATGTAACCTGTAAGTGAACTAAGGTTTTAATATAGTGTGTGCCAAACTATGAGATGTTACCAGTAAGTGAACTGAGGTGATAATATAGTGTGAGCGCAACTATGAAATATAACCTGCAAGTAAACTCAGCTGATAAAATAGTGTGAGCGCAACTATGAAATGTAACATGTAAGTAAACACAGCTGATAAAATAGTGTGAGCGCAACTATGAGATGTAAACTGTAAGTGAACTGAGGTGATAATTTAGTGTGAGCCAAACTATGAGATGTTACCTGTAAGTGAACTCAGCTGGTAAATTTGTGTGAACGCAACTATGAGATGTAACCTGTAAGTGAAATAAGCTGATAAAATAGTGTGAGCGCAACTGTGAGATGTAATCTGTAAGTGAACTCAGCTGATCATATAGTGTGAGCCAAACTATGAGATGTTACCTGTAAGTGAACTTAGCTGGTAAATTAGTGTGAACGCAACTATGAGATGTGACCGGTAAGTGAACTCAGCTGAAAAAAACTGTGTGAGCTCAACTATGAAATGTATCTCGTAAGTGAACTCAGCTGATATAGTGTGAGCCAAACTATGAGATATAACGTGTAAGTTAACTAAGGTAATAACATAGTGTGAGCCAAACTGTGAGACATAACCCATAAGTGAACTGAGGTGAAAATATAGTGTGAGAAAAACTATGAGACGTTACCATTAAGTGATCTGAGGTGATAACATAGCGTGAGACAAACTATGAGATGTTACCTGTAAGTAAACAGAGGTGATAACAAAGTGTGAGGCAAACTATGAGATGTAACCCTTAATTGATCTGAGGTGATAATATAGTGTTAGACAAAATAGAGACGTAACTGGTAAGTGAACTGAGGTGATAACATAGTGTGATACAAACTATGAAATGTTACCTGCAAGTGAACAGAGGTGATAATATATTATGAGCTAAACTATGAGACTAACCCTTAAGTGAACTGAGGTGATAACATAGTGTGAGATAAACTATGAGATGTTACCTGCAAGTTAACAGAGGTAATAACATAGTGTGGTCCTAAGTATGATATGTAACCCTTAAATGAACTAAGGTGATAATATCGTGTGGGAAAAACTATGAGATGTAAGATGTAAGTGAACTGAGGTGATAACATCGTGTGAGCCAAACTGTGAGACGTAACCCTTAAGTGAACTGAGGTGATAATATAATGTGAGACAAACATTGAGTTGTAACCTGCAAGTGAACAAAGTTGATAATATAGTGTGAGCCTAACTATGTGATATTACTTGTAAGTGAACAGAGGTGATAACATAGTGTGAGACAAACTATGAGACGTAACCCTTAAGTAAACTGAGGTGATAATATAGCGTGAGACAAACTATGAGATGTAACCTGTAAGTGAACTCAGCTGATAATATAGTGTGAGCCAAACTATGTAAAGTTACCTGTAAGTGAACTCAGCTGATCAAAAAATAGTGTGAGCGCAACTGTGTGATGTAACCTGTAAGTGAATTTGCTGATAATATTGTGTGAGCCAAACTATGAGATGTAACATGTAAGTGAACTGAGGTGATAATATAGTGTGAGCCAAACTATGAGATGTAAACTGTAAGTGAACTGAGGTGATAATATAGTGTGAGCGCAACTATGAGTTGTAACCTGTAAGTAAACTCAGCTGATAAAATAATGTGAGCGCAACTATGAGATGTAACCTGTAAGTGAACTGAGGTGATAATATTGTGTGAGTCAAACAATGAGATGATACCTGTAAGTGAACTGAGGTGATAATATAGTGTGAGCCAAAATATGAGATGTTACCTGTAAGTGAACACAGCTGATTATATAGTGGGAGCGCAACTATGAAATGTATTTTGTAAGTAAACTCAGCTGATAAAATAGTGTGAGCGCAACTATGAGGCGTAAACTGTAAGTGAACTGAGGTGATAATATAAAGTGAGCAAACTATGAGTTGTTACCTGTAAGTGAACTGAGGTGATAATATAGTGTGAGCGCAACTTTGAAATGTAACCTGTAAGTAAACTCAGCCGATAAAATAGCGTGAGCACAACTATGAGATGTAACCGGTAAGTGAACTGAGGTGATAATACAGTTTGTGCCAAACTATGAGATGTAAACTTTAAGTGAACTGAGGTGATAATATAGTGTGAGCGCAACTATGAGATGTAAACTTTAAGTAAACTCAAAACTCAGCTGATAAAATAGTGTGAGCGCAACTATGAGATGAAACCTGTAAGTCAACTGAGGTGATAATATAGTGTGAGATAAACTATGTGATGTAACCTGTAAGTGAACTGAGGTGATAATATAGTATGAGCCAAACTATGAGATGTAAACTGTAAGTGTACTGATGTGATAATATAGTGTGAGCGCAACTATGAGATGTTAACTGTAAGTAAACTCAGCTGATAAAATAGTGTGAGCGCGACTATGAGATGTTACCTGTAAGTGAACTGAGGTTAAAATATAGTGTGAGCGCAACTGTGACATGTAACCTGTAAGTGAACTGAGGTGATATTTTAGTGTGATCGCAACTATGCGATGTAAACTGTAAGTGAACAGAGGTGATAAAATAGTGTGAGCGCAACTATGAGATGTTACCTGTAAGTGAACTGAGGTGATAATATAGTGTGAGCCAAACTATGAGATGTAAAATGTAAGTGAACTTAGGTGAAAATATAGTGTGAGCACATCTATGAAATGTAACCTTTAAGTAAACTCAGCTGATAAAATAGTGTGAGCGCAACTATGAGATGTAACCTGTAAGTGAACTGAGGTGATAATATAGTGTGAGCCAAACTATGAGATGTAAACTGTATGTGAACTGAGGTCTATAATATAGTGTGAGCCAAACTATGAGATGTTACCTGTAAGTGAACATGAGGTGATAATATATTGTGAGCACAACTATGAGATGTAACCTGTAAGTGAACCTAGGTGATAATATAGTGTGCGCGCAACTATGAGATGTAACCTGTAAGTGAACTGAGGTGATAATATAGTGTGAGCCAAACTATGAGATGTAAACTGTAAGTGAACTGAGGTGATAATATAGTGTGAGCCAAAATATGACATGTTACCTGTAAGTGAACTGAGGTGATAATATAGTGTGAGCGCAACTGTGAGATGTAAACTGTAAGTGAACTCAGGTGATAATACAGTGTGAGCCAAACTATGAGATGTTACCTGTAAGTGAACTGAGGTGATAATATACTGTGAGCGCAACTATGAAATGTAACCTGTAAGTAAACTGAGATGATAATATAGTGTGAGCGCAACTATGAGATGTAAATTGTAAGCAAACTGAGGTGATAATATTGTAGTGTGAGCCAAACTATGAGATGTTACCTGTAAGTAAACTGATGTGATAATATAGTGTGAGCGCAACTATGAGTTGTAACCTGCAAGTAAACTGAGGTGATAATATAGTGTGAGCACAACTATGAGATGTAACCTGTAAGTAACTGAGGTGATAATACAGTGTGAGCGAAACTATGACATGTAACCTGTAAATAAACTGAGGTTATAATATAGTGTGAGCGCAACTATGAGATGTAACCTGTAAGTGAACTGAGGTGATAATATAGTGTGAGCCAACAATGAGATGTTACCTGTAAGTGAACTGAGGTGATAATATAGTGTGAGCGCAACTATGAGATGTAAACTGTAAGTAAACTGAGGTGATAATATAGTGTGAGCGCAACTATGAGATGTAAACTGTAAGTGAACTGAGGTGATAATATAGTGTGAGCCAAACTATGAGATGTTACCTGTAAGTGAACTCAGGTGATAATATAGTGTGAGCGCAACTATGAAATGTTATCTGTAAGTAAACTCAGCTGATAAAATAGTGTGAGCGCAACTATGAGATGTAAACTGTAAGTGAACTGAGGTGTTAATATAGTGTGAGCCAACAATAAGATGTTACGTGTAAGTGAACTGAGGTGATAATATAGTGTGAGCGCAACTATGAGATGTAACGTGTAAGTAAACTGAGGTGATAATATAGTGTGAGCCAAACTATGAGATGTTACCTGTAAGTAAACTGAGGTGATAATATAGTGTGAGCGCAACTATGAAATGTAACCTGTAAGTAAACTCAGCTGATAAAATTGTGTGAGCGCAACTATGAGATGTAAACTGTAAGTGAACTGAGGTGATAATATAGTGTGAGCAAACAATGAGATGTTACCTGTAAGTGAACTGAGGTGATAATATAGTGAGAGCGGAACTATGAAATGTTACCTGTAGTAAACTCAGCTGATATTATAGTGTGAGCGCAACTATAAGATGTACACTGTAAGTGAACTGAGGTTGTAAAATTGTGTGAGCCAACAATGAGATGTAAACTGTAAGTGAACTGAGGTGTTAATATAGTGTGAGCCAACAATGA
Organism: Medauroidea extradentata; assembly: GCA_003012365.1. NCBI lineage: Eukaryota > Metazoa > Arthropoda > Insecta > Phasmatodea > Phasmatidae > Medauroidea > Medauroidea extradentata. The sequence goes on from PNEQ01085032.1 coordinate 4,772, forward strand.
GATGTTACGTGTAAGTGAACTGAGGTGAAAATATAGTGTGAGCGCAAATTTGAGATGTAACCTGTAAGTAAACTCAGCTGATAAAATAGTGTGAGCGCAACTATGAGATGTAACCTGTAAGTGAACTGAGGTGATAATATAGTGTGAGCCAAACAATGAGATGTTACCTGTAAGTGAACTGAGGTGATAATATAGTTTGAGCGCAAATATGAAATGTAACCTGTAAGTAAACTCACCTGATAAAATAGTGTGAGCGCAACTATGAGATGTAACCTGTAAGTGAACTGAGGTGATAATATAGTGTGAGCCAAACTATGAGATGTAAATTGTAAGTGAACTGAGGTGATAATATAGTGTGAGCGCAACTATGAGATGTAAACTGTAAGTGATCTGAGGTGATAATATAATGTGAGCCAAAGTATGAGATGTTACCAGTATGTGAACTGAGGTGATAATATAGTGTGAGCGCAACTATGAAATGTAACCTGTAAGTAAACACAGCTGATAAAATAGTGTGAGCCCAACTATGAGATGTAACCTGCAAGTGAACTGAGGTGATAATATAGTGTGAGCCAAACTATGAGATGTAACCTGCAAGTGAACTGAGGTGATAATATAGTGTGAGCCAAACTATGAGATGTAAACTGTAAGTGACCTGAGGTGATAATATAGTGTGAGCCAAACTATGAGATGTTACCTATAAGTGAACTACGGTGATAATATAGTGTGAGCGCAACTATGAGGTGTTACCTGTAAGTGAACTGAGGTGATAATATAGTGTGAGCCAACAATGAGATGTTACCTGTAAGTGAACTGAGGTGATAATATAGTGTGTGCAAACAATGAGATGTAAACTGTAAGTAAAAAGAGGTGATAAAATTGTGTGAGAGCATCTATGAAATGTAAACTGTAAGTGAACTGAGGTGATAATATAGTGTGAGCCAACAATGAGATGTTACGTGTAAGTGAACTGAGGTGATAATATAGTGTGATCGCAACTATGAGATGAAAACTGTAAGTGAACTGAGGTGATAAATTAGTGTAAGCCAACAATGAGATGTTACCTGTAAGTGAACTGAGGTGATAATATAGTGTGAGCGCAACTATGAGATGTTACCAGTTAGTGAACTGAGATGATAATATAGTGTGAGCGCAACTATGAGATGTAACCTGTAAGTGAACTGAGGTGATAATATATTGTGAGCACAACTATGAGATGTTACTTGTAAGTGAACTGAGGTGATAATATAGTGAGAGCGCAACTATGAGATGTAACCTGTAAGTAAACTGAAGTGATAATATAGTGTGAGCCAAATTATGAGATGTTACCAGTAAGTGAACTGAGTTGATAATATAGTGTGAGCGCAACTATGAGATGTAACCTGTAAGTGAAATGAGGTGATAATATAGTGTGAGCCAAACTACGAGATGTTACCAGTAAGTGAACTCAGCTGATAATATAGTGTGAGAGCAACTATGAAATGTAACCTGTAAGTAAACTCAGCTGATAAAATAGTGTGAGCGCAACTATGAGATGTAAACTGTAAGTGAACTGAGGTGATAATATAGTATGAGCCAAACTATGACATATTACCTGTAAGTGAACTGATGTGATGATATAGTGTGAGCGCAACTATGAAATGTAACCTGTAAGTAAACTCAGCTGATAAAATAGTGTGAGCGCAACTATGAGATGTAAACTGTAAGTGAACAGAGGTGATAATATAGTGTGAGCGCAACTATGAAACGTAAACTGTAAGTGAACTGAGGTGATAATATAGTGTGAGCCAAACTATTAAATGTTACCTGTAAGTGAACTCAGCTGATAATATTGTGTGAGCGCAACTATGAGATGTAAACTGTTAGTGAACTGAGGTGATAATATAGTGTGAGCTAAACTATGAGATGTTACCAGTAAGTGAACTCAGCTGATAAAATAGTGTGAGTGCAACTATGAGATGTAACCTGCAAGTGACCTGAGGTGATAATATAGTGTGAGCCAAACCATGAGATGTTACCTGTAAGTAAACTCAGCTGATAATATAGTGTGAGCGCAACTATGAAATGTAACCTGTAAGTAAACTCAGCTGATAATATAGTGTGAGCGCAGCTATGATATGTAACCTGTAAGTAAAATCAACTGATAAAATATTGTGAGCGCAAGTATGATGTGTTAACTGTAACTGAAATGAGGTGATAATATAGTGTGAGACAAACTATGAGATGATACCAGTAAGTGAACTCAGCTGATAATATAGTGTGAGCTCAACTATGAAATGTAACCTGTAAGTAAACTCAGCTGATAAAATACTGTGAGCGCATCTATGAGATGTAAACTGTAAGTGAAGTGAGGTGATAATATAGTGTGAGCGCAACTATGTGATGTAAACTCTAAGTGAACTGAGGTGATAATATAGTGTGAGCCAAACTATGAGATGTTACCAGTAAGTGAACTCAGCTGGTAATATAGTGTGAGCGCAACTATGAGTTGTAAACTGTAAGTGAACTGAGGTGATAATATAGTGTGATCACAACAATAAGATGTAAACTGTAAGTGAACTGAGGTGATAATATAGTGTGAGCCAAACTATGAGATGTTACCAGTAAGTGAAATCAGCTGATAATATAGTGTGAGCGCAACTATGAAATGTAACCTGTAAGTAAACTCAGCTGATAAAATTGTGTGAGCGCAAATATGAGATGTAAACTGTAAGTGAACTGAGGTGATAATATAGTGTGAGCCAAACTATGAGATGTTACCAGTAAGTGAATACAGCTGATAAAATAGTGTGAGCGCAACAATGAGATGTAAACTGTAAGTGAACTGAGGTGATAATTTAGTGTGAGCCAAACTATGAGATGTTACCTGTAAGTGAACTCAGCTGGTAAATTAGTGTGAATGCAACTATGAGATGTAACCTGTAAGTGAAATAAGCTGATAAAATAGTGTGAGCGCAACTGTGAGATGTAACCTGTAAGAGAACTCAGCTGATCATATAGTGTGAGCCAAACTATGTGATGTTACCTGTAAGTGAACTTAGCTGGTAAATTAGTGTGAACGCAAATATGAGATGTAACCGGTAAGTGAACTTAGCTGATAAAATTGTGTGAGCTCAACTTTGAAATGTAACTCGTAAGTGAACTCAGCTGATATAGTGTGAGCCAAACTATGAGATATAACGTGTAAGTTAACTAAGGTGATAACATAGTGTTAGCCAAACTGTGAGACATAACCCTTAAGTGAACTGAGGTGATAATATAGTGTGAGAAATACTATGAGACGTAACCATTAAGTGATCTGAGGTGATAACAAAGCGTGAGACAAACTATGAGATGTTACCTGTAAGTAAACAGAGGTGATAACTAAGTGTGAGGCAAACTATGAGATGTTACCTGTAAGTAAACTGAGGTGATAATATAGTGTGAGCGCAACTATGAAATATAACCTGTAAGTCAACTCAGCCTATAAAATAGTGTGAGCGCAACAATGAGATGTAAACTGTAAGTGAAATGAGGTGATAATATAGTGTGAGCCAACAATGAGATGTTACCTGTAAGTGAACTGAGGTGATAATATAGTGTGAGCGCAACTATGAAATGTAACCTGTAAGTAAACTCAGCTGATAAAATAGTGTGAGCGCAACTATGAGATGTAAACTGTAAGTGAACTGAGGTGATAATATAGTGTGAGCCAAACTATGAAATGTAACTCGTAAGTGAACTCAGCAGATATAGTGTGAGCCAAACTATGAGATATAACGTGTAAGTTAACTAAGGTAATAACATAGTGTGAGCCAAAGTGTGAGACATAACCCTTAAGTGAACTGAGGTGATAATATAGTGTGAGAAAAACTATGAGACGTAACCATTAAGTGATATGAGGTGATAACATAGCGTGAGACAAATTATGAGATGTTACCTGTAAGTAAACGAGGTGATAACAAAGTGTGAGGCAAACTATGAGATGTAACCGTTAATTGATCTGAGGTGATAATATAGTGTTAGACAAAATATGAGACGTAACCGGTAAGTGAACTGAGGTGATAACATAGTGTGAGCCAAACTGTGAGACGTAACCCTTAAGTGACCTGAGGTAATAATATAGTGTGAGAAGAACTATGAGACGTAAAACTTAAGTGAACTGAGGTGATAACATAGTGTGATACAAACTATGAGATGTTACCTGCAAGTGAACAGAGGTGATAATATATTATGAGCTAAACTATGAGACGTAACCCTTAAGTGAACTGAGGTGATAACATAGTGTGAGACAAACTATGAGATGTTACCTGCAAGTTAACATAGGTAATAACATAGTGTGGTCCTAACTATGATATGTAACCCTTAAATGAACTAAGGTGATAATATAGTGTGGGACAAACTATGAGATGTAAGATGTAAGTGAACTGAGGTGATAACATAGTGTGAGCCAAACTGTGAGACGTAACCCTTAAGTGAACTGAGGTGATAATATAATGTGAGACAAACTTTGAATTGTAACCTGCAAGTGAACAAAGTTGATAATATAGTGTGAGCCTAACTATGTGATATTACCTGTAAGTGAACAGAGGTGATAACATAGTGTGAGACAAACTATGAGTCGTAACCCTTAAGTAAACTGAGGGGATAATATAGTGTGAGACAAACTATGAGTTGTAACCTGTAAGTGAACAGAGGTGATAACATAGTGTGAGCTAAACTATGAGACGTAGCCTGTAAGTGAAATCAGCTGATAAAGTAGTGTGAGCGCAACTGTGTGATGTAACCTGTAAGTGAATTTGCTGATAATATAGTGTGAGCCAAACTATGAGATGTAACCTGTAAGTGAACTCAGCTGATAATATAGTGTGAGCCAAACTTAGAGATGTTACCTGTAAGTGAACTCTGCTGGTAAATAAGTGCGAACGCAGCTATGAGATGTATTCAGTAAGTGAACTTAGCTGATAATATAGTGTGAGCCGAACTATGAGATATAACGTCTAAGTGAACCGAGGTGATAACATAATGTGAGACAAACTATGAGATGTTATCTGCAAGTTAACAGAGGTAATAACATGACGTGATTCCAACTATGTGATGTATCCCTTAAATGAACTGAGGTGATAATATAGTACGAGACAAACTATGAGATGTAACCGGTAAGTGAACTGAGGCGATTTCATAGTGTGAGCCAAACTGTGAGATGTAACCCTTAAGTGACCTGAGGTAATAATATAGTGTGAGACAAACTATGAGACATAACCTGTAAAAGAAATGAGGTGATAATATAGTGTGAGCCAAACTATGAGGTGTAACCTGTAAGTGAACTCAGCTGATAATATAGTGTGAGCCAAACTATGTAAAGTTACCTGTAAGTGAACTCAGCTGATCAAAAAATAGTGTGAGCGCAACTGTGTGATGTAACCTGTAAGTGAATTTGCTGATAATATAGTGTGAGCCAAACTATGAGATGTAACCTGTAAGTGAACTCAGCTGATAATATAGTGTGAGCCAAACTTAGAGATGTTACCTGTAAGTGAACTCAGCTGGTAAATAAGTGTGAACGCAGCTATGTGATGTAACCAGTAAGTGAAATTAGCTGATAATATAGTGTGAGCCGAACTATGAGATATAACGTGTAAGTGAACCGAGGTGATAACATAATGTGAGACAAACTATGAGATGTTATCTGCAAGTTAACAGAGGTAATAAAATGACGTGATTCCAATATGTGATGTATAACTTAAATGAACTGAGGTGATAATATAGTACGAGACAAACTATGAGATGTAACCTGTAAGTGAACTGAGGCGATTTCATAGTGTGAGCCAAACTGTGAGACGTAACCCTTAAGTGAACTGAGGTAATAACATAGTGTGAGACAAACTATGAGATGTTACCTGTAAATGAACAGAGGTGATAACAGTGTGAGACAAACTAGGAGGCGTAACCCTTAAGCGAACTGAGGTGATAATATAGTGTGAGACAAACTATGAGACGTAACCCTTAAGTGAACTGAGGTGATAACATAGTGTAAGCAAAACAATGAGATGGTAACTGAAAGTAAACAGAAGTGATAAAATAGCGTGAGCCCAACTATGAGATGTTACTTGTACATGAATTGAGGTAATCACATATTGTGAGCCCTAATTTGAGATGTTAACTGTAACTGAACACAGCTAATAAAATAGTGTGAGCAAACTATCAGATATAACCTGTAAGAGAACAGAGGTGATAATATAGAGTGAGCCAAACTTTTAATTATTACCTGTAAGTGAACAGAAATGATAACATTGTGTGAACCCCACTATGAGATGTTACCTGTTAATGAACAGAGGTGATAAAATTTTGTGGTAGCAACTGTAAGATGTAACCTATAAACTAAATAAGGTGATAACTTAGTATGAACCCAATTATGTGATATTAACTGTAAGTGATTTGAGGAGATAACATATTGTGAGCCAAACTATGAGACATAACCTGTACGTGAAATCAGCTGATAAATTGTGGGAGACCAACTATGAGATGTAACCTGAAAGTGAAATAGGTGATAACATAGTGTGAGTCCAACTATAAGATGTTACCTGTAAGTGAACAGAGGTGATAATATATTATGAGCTAAACTATGAGACAAACCGTTAAGTGAACTGAGGTGATAACATTGTGTGAGACAAACTATGAGATGTTACCTGCAAGTTAACAGAGGTAATAACATAGTGTGGTCCTAACTATGATATGTAACCCTTAAATGAACTAAGGTGATAATATAGTGTGGGAAAAGCTATGAGATGTAAGATGTAAGTGAACTGAGGTGATTTCGTAGTGTGACCCCAACTATGAGATATTACCTTTAATTGAACTAAGGCGATAATTTAATGAGAGTTATACTACGAGATCTTACATGTAAATGAATTGAGGAGATAACATATTGTGAGTCAAACTATGAGACGTAACCTGTAAGTGAACTGAGGTGATAATATAGTGTGAGCAGAACTATGAGATGTTACCTGTAAGTGAACTGAGGTGACAATATAGATTGAGCGCAACTATGAGATGTAAACTGAAAGTAAACGCAGCTGATAAAATAGTGTGAGCGCAACTATGAGATGTAACCTGTAAGTGAACTGAAGTGATAATATAGTGTGAGCCAAACTATGAGATGTAAACTGTAAGTGAACTGAGGTGATAATATAGTGTGAGCGCAACTATGAGATGTAAACTGTAAGTAAACACAGCTGATAAAATAGTGTGAACGCAACTATGAGATGTAATCTTTAAGTGAAATAAGCTGATCATATAGTGTGAGCCAAACTATGAGATGTTACCTGTAAGTGAACTGAGGTGACAATATAGTTTGAGCGCAACTATGAGATGTAAACTGAAAGTAAACGCAGCTGATAAAATAGTGTGAGCGCAACTGTGAGATGTAACCTGTAAGTGAACTTAGCTGATCATATAGTGTGAGCCAAACTATTGAAATGTTACCTGAAAGTGAACTTAGCTGGTAAATTATTGTGAACGCAACTATGAGATGTAACCGTTAAGTGAACTCAGCTGATAAAATTGTGTGAGCGCAACTATGAGATGTAACCCGTAAGTGAACTCAGCTGATAATATAGTGTGAGCCAAACTATGAGATATAACGTGTAAGTTAACTAAGGTGATAACATAGTGTAAGCCAAACTGTGAGACATAACCCTTAAGTGAACTGAGGTGATAATATAATGTGAGACAAACTATGAGATGAAACCTGTAAGTGAACTTAGCTGATCATATAGTGTGAGCCAAACTATGAGATGTTACCTGCAAGTGAACAGAGGTGATAATATATTATGAGCTAAACTATGAGACTAACCCTTAAGTGAACTGAGGTGATAACATAGTGTGAGACAAACTATGAGATGTTACCTGCAAGTTAAAAGAGGTAATAACATAGTGTGGTCCTAACTATGATATGTAACCCTTAAATGAACTAAGGTGATAATATCGTGTGGGAAAACTATGAGATGTAAGATGTAAGTGAACTGAGGTGATAACATAGTGTGAGCCAAACTGTTAGACGTAAACCTTAAGTGAACTGAGGTGATAATATAATGTGAGACAAACATTGAGTTGTAACCTGCAAGTGAACAAAGTTGATAATATAGTGTAAGCCTAACTATGTGATATTACTTGTAAGTGAACAGAGGTGATAACATAGTGTGAGACAAACTATGAGACATAACCCTTAAGTAAACTGAGGTGATAATATAGCGTGAGACAAACTATGAGATGTAACCTGTAAGTGAACTCAGCTGATAATATAGTGTGAGCCAAACTATGTAAAGTTACCTGTAAGTGAACTCAGCTGATCATAAAATAGTGTGAGCGCAACTGTGTGATGTAACCTGTAAGTGAATTTGCTGATAATATTGTGTGAGCCAAACTATGAGATGTAACCTGTAGGTGAACTCAGCTGATAATATATTGTGAGCCGAACTATGAGATATAACGTGTAAGTGTACCGAGGTGATAACATAATGTGAGACAAACTATGAGATGTTATCTGCAAGTTAACAGAGGTAATAACATGACGTGATTCCAACTATGTGATGTATCCCTTAAATGAACTGAGGTGATAATATAGTACGAGACAAACTAAGAGCAATATCCTGTAAGTGAACTGAGGCGATTTCATAGTGTGAGCCAAACTGTGAGACGTAACCCTTAAGTAAACTGAGGTAATAACATAGTGTGAGACAAACTATGAGATGTTACCTGTAAATGAACAGAGGTGATAACGGTGTGAGACAAACTAGGAGGCGTAACCCTTAAGCGAACTGAGGTGATAATATAGTGTGAGACAAACTATGAGACATAACCCTTAAGTGAACTGAGGTGATAACATAGTGTAAGCAAAACAATTAGATGGTAACTGAAAGTAAACAGAAGTGATAAAATAGCGTGAGCCCAACTATGAGATGTTACTTGTACATGAATTGAGGTAATAACATATTGTGAGCTCTAACTGTAACTGAACACAGCTAATAAAATAGTGTGAGCAAACTATCAGATATAACCTGTAAGAGAACAGAGGTGATAATATAGAGTGAGCCGAACTAATTAATATTACCTGTAAGTGAACAGAAATGATAACATTGTGTGAACCCCACTATGAGATGTTACCTGTTAATGAACAGAGGTGATAAAATTTTGTGGTAGCAACTGTAAGATGTAACCTATAAACTAAATAAGGTGATAACTTAGTATGAACCCAATTATGTGATATTAACTGTAAATGATTTGAGGAGATATCATATTGTGAGTCAAACTATGAGACATAACCTGTAAGTGAACTGAGGTGAAATATAGTGTGAGTCATACTATGAGATGTTACCTGTAAGTGAACTGAGGTGATAATATAGTGTGAGCGCAACTATGAGATGTAAACTGTAAGTAAACTCAGCTGATAAAATAGTGTGAGTGCAACTATGAGATGTAACCTTTAAGTGAACTGAGGTGATAATATAGTGTGAGCCAAACTATGGGATGTAAACTGTAAGTGAACTGAGGTGATAATATAGTGTGAGCGCAACTATGAGATGTAAACTGTAAGTAAACTGAGGTGATAAAATAGTGTGAGCGCAACTATGAGATGTAACCTGTAAGTAAACTGAGGTGATAATATAGTGTGAGCGCAACTATGAGATGAGAACTGTAAGTGAACTCAGGTGATAAAATAGTGTGAGCGCAACTGTGAAATGTAACCTGTAAGTAAACTGAGGTGATAATATAGTGTGAGCGCAACTATGAGATGTAAACTGTAAGTGAACTCAGGTGATAAAATAGTGTGAGCGCAACTATGAGATGTAACCTGTAAGTAAACTGAGGTGATAATATAGTGTGAGCGCAACTATGAGATGTAAACTGTAAGTGAACTCAGGTGATAAAATAGTGTAAGCGCAACTATGAGATGTTACCTGTAAGTGAAGTGAGGTGATAATATAGTGTGAGCCAAACTATGAGATGTAAACTGTAAGTGAACTGAGGTGATAATATAGTGTGAGCGCAACTATGAAATGTAACCTGTAAGTAAACTCAGCTGATAAAATAGTGTGAGCGCAACTATGAGATGTAACCTGTAAGTGAACTGAGGTGATAATATAGTGTGAGCCAAACTATGAGATGTAAACTGTAAGTGAACTGAGGTGATAATATAGTGTGAGCGCAACTATGAGATGTAAACTGTAAGTAAACTCAGCTGATAAAATAGTGTGAGCGCAACTATGAGATGTAAACTGTAAGTGAACTGAGGTGATAATATAGTGTGAGCGCAACTATGAGATGTAAACTGTAAGTAAACACAGCTGATAAAATAGTGTGAGCGAAACTATGAAATGTAAACTGTAAGTAAACACAGCTGATAAAATAGTGTGAGCGCAACTATGAGATGTAACCTGTAAGTGAACTGAGGTGATAATATAGTGTGAGCGCAACTATGAGATGTAAACTGTAAGTAAACTCAGCTGATAATATAGTGTGAGCGCAACTATGA
>PNEQ01085033.1:0-14321 GCA_003012365.1 Medauroidea extradentata
TAGTGCCCCACGAAGCATCTCGGGATCACATTAGACATATGCTGACGCCGAAAAACGTGTATAAACGTATTTAAGAAGTTACGGAAGTTAAGTTTACGGTTACGTTACGTTTATGCCAACATGAAACCACAATTCTGCACAACAAACAAATTTAGAAAAAAGAAAGGGATAGGGTGGGTAGGCCAAGTACCTTACAGTAAGTAATTCAAAATACACGTGACAGTCACAGCTTGGGGCCATGGGTGTACCTAGAAACAGCTTCCAGAGGGGGTTTTGAATTTTCATTTTGCTGAAATGTTAACTACGGTAGTTGTTTTCTGTTTATTTTAGTCCCTGAATGACATGTACACATATTTCATTATATAATATTAGGTATGTTGAATTTGTAACATACTATACCTTAGGTAATGCAAAATGTTAACACCCAGATGCAGGAACTGTTACTTCGGAGCACAGACTTACACTGACTGAGTCCTGCAGGCTATCCTCGGTGGCTGTCAGTACGTCGGCGTAAGAGCAGAGCTGAGCCTCGGACCGCGACCTCTTGTCACCCTCGATGGCTAGCTGCCGCTGCAGCTCTCGCACCTCTCTCTCGTGTCGGTGCAGCAACATAGTCACCTTCTCGTTCGTCAACATCTCGCTCTCTGACGACTTCTTGAAGCTCTCTATCTCGCAGTTCAGGTTCGACAAGTCCTCCTGCAGTTTGCTGTCACCGACATTATCACAGAGAATATTGGGAATCTCATGTAAAGTGCATACTGTATCTTACATAATACGTAATTAGATACAAGATAGCATGATGAATAACGATAAAATTGCAAACACCAAATTTTAGATATAAATACATACTCCTGATATGTTTGTTATCTGCACGCCTGACCTGCAAGAGGAAATTAGCATAATTAAAGAGATTTTGTCAGACAATATTACCGTATATACTCGTAAATAGTACGCACAATGATTTTTGGAACAAGTTACAAGGAAAAAATATTTTAAGAGCCTTGCTAGTGAGTAAAAAAACACGGGAGGACTAGTTGAGCGAGCCGGTGAAGCAGCACGAGGGAGGCTACGATGGAATGGTTATGGGGGAGAGGAGAAAAGAAACGTAGCTGGCAACATATAAAAGAGAGAGGAAAGATAAAACTCACACTGGTTAAGAGTGTGAAGGCAAAGAGGGTGGTGGCAAGCCAGGAGGGGTGGGGTCGCTTGTCTTTCTGCCAAGGTCGCTTGCTGCCTGCCAGCCCTCTCCTTGCACGCATGTGTGTGTGTGCACGCACGTGCACGCCTGAACAATATTCCCACTCTCTCTCACTCTGTTGTGCCAGCTGCTTCCAGCATGTCCACCCACTCCTCCACACCCCTGAGATAACATGCCATGACAGCAGCAAGCTTGCCTTTTTTATCTCTTGTGGTGTGTTGTGGGGGGGGGGGAGGTAAAACAGAATGACATTTTTTTCTTCCTTCCTTTCCCATGGACCGATAGCTGATGACGAGACAAGACACTAAATATCCATCCCGCGTGGGGGAAGGGTAAGGAAAAAAAAGAACAATGACGCCCTTTTCTCTTTCTTTCTTTCCCCATGGAACAGTAGCTAATCAGGAGACGTCAAAATTAACTAATCATATTGCTTCCACCGCCGCCCATGAAGTTTCGTTTCTGCCTCATTGAATTGCAGAGCAGCATACTTTGTAACCAACAGTTTAAACGTACCTGTGTAAAAGCTAGTAAACTTTTGTATATCATCAGGCAAGTTTTTCAACTGTGTATTGTGTAAACACTGAGTACCACTTTGAACAGGAACTTGGGTATGGACAAACAAAATGGTTTTAGCAGCTATGGATACAACAGAGCAAAGGAGAGGAGAGAGGGGAGAAAAATAAAATAGGAGTTATGATGGAGGAGCCGGACGGTGAGAACATTCTCTCTCTCTGCCTCCCACACTTGACACTTGTCAGTTTAAGGCTACAACTTTGCCCCCCCCCCCCCCCCAACATATGACCTTTTTTCTTGTTTTTTTCTTCTATTTTCTGTGAATAGTGCACACCTCAGAATTTATATCAGTTGTTTTGGAATAAAAGTGCGTGCTATACATGAGTAAATACGACACTCACTTTTCTTTCTCAATATGTACATTGGACTGTGTTGTTTACACAGTCAACAAGACAAGTGCTTCTCAAATTAATCATTGCAAAAGAAACTAAAGAGGACTAATTAAAAATTACTAAAGGGAACAGCAATTTTTTCCCCTGTTGTTTGTAATAATTAAGGACATCTATTCCCCAATGTTTTTACTAACAGTACCTGTGCATCACAGCAGTATTGTATTAAAGTTATTATTATTAGTAACTCGAGCTCACTACTCTTGATACAATATAGATAAGCTACAACATTCCCAACAAACATACGGTAGTTCTACATTAAACTTCCACTCTGTCCCCTCCATAATCCTTTAAGATATGGAAAGTTCAGCAACAAAGCTACTTAAGAAAATTACTTTATTGTATGCGTGACTTGCATTAAGAAAGCAAAACAGTAAGACTTTGACCAGGGATAAAGTTATGTGTGCTCAGATTTAGTCCACGACCTCACTAACACAAGGTGGACATGATGCTATTTTACAAGCACAGTGTCTTCACGTACAGTAGCAAGTACTCTTACTAAAAGCGTGCGGGAACGTAGTTTCATGCTGGTAGTAACAGGTTTTGTGTTATAACTTTAACAGAATAATTTTCAAATCCAATTATATAAATCTTAATACTGTAGATATTTCCTATTACATTATGGAACATGTTTGTTCACCTCAACACATAAATGCAAAGATTCCACTGTTTGAAGAATTAGGAAGAGATGTATCGGGAATGCACCAGAGTGAGACCTTGCATGCAAAGGTGTCCCAGGCAGGTGACGCACCAGAGCTGAGAGCGTGCGGCCTGAAGGGCATGGTCGCGGTGCTGCAAGCTAGCCACGACGCGCCCCCAAGCCTGCACCAGCCGTCGCTGCTCCTGCTGCAGAGCGGCTAGGTCCGCGTTGCCGTCCGCCACCAACTGCCCCAGCTCTGCCCCCTCCCGCTCCTTGAGCTCCAGCTGCACGTCCAGGCGCTCTGCGCGCTCCCGTAGACGCCACAGTTCTCCCATCAGCCGTAGGATCACCTCGTCCTGCCATATGTACACTCAACATGTTTTGTTCTTATGCATAACACAGCACTACAATACCATATTTTAATTTGATCCTGAAAACCACAAATACTGTTTGAAAAAGACTATGTCGTCTGTGAATATTGTGGCAATGGAACAGCATGAAATAAAAACATGTTACAAAATAGCCACACATAACATTGCAGAGAATGTAACACAACCAATGCAATGATAAGACCCAATCTGATCAGCTGATGGCAGCATGTTGTAACTTTGTATGTACTTATTTTAAATTTTCTTTAAAATTACATGGTTAAATTAATTTTACTTAGGGCCGGTTGTATCGACTTCCAACTAACAGGTGGTTAGCAAACACCATGTTAGCTAAATCTCTTGTTAAATGCCCAGCTGTGTTGTATGAGCCACTTTTATTCACTGTTAGCTACCAATGGGTTAAGAGTTTGGTGTGCTTTCATGTGTATGTTGGCAATATAGTTACTAGAATTGTAGTATTTTTTAGCTCGAAAACTTAAATTATGTTGGCAAGTATGCAATGTTTATATTACTATTTTTTTTCGCATTACTTACAAAGTCCGTGCGAAAAATTAAAACGTTTACAAATGAGATGTGAAATATAAAGTTTAATAACATGTTCTTTCTGTATTAGGCTACATTGAACAATTAACTTAAGTTATTACAACACAAGTACCACGTAAAAACTTAAAATTAACATCACCATCAAAATATGCAACAAAATTATAACCACTAAGTATGTAAGAGAGATTCTGTTGGGATTCTCTTTTTTTATCATAAGATTTGAGGGCTTAACTTTTAGTTTATAGTCTTTCATGAGACTGTTTCAAATCTTTTCACATAACACGTTTGCTGTCCACAGAATTAAAACCTACCTCAGTGTTGCAAAGCCAGTCAAATTTATGTGGAGTCCTTGTACGAATGACACGTGCAACAGATTAGCACTAAATTGTTTAGAAGTAATGTAAGCATCACAAATTTATTCATGACTCGCTGAACAACAAAATCCACTTGTAGGCCTAAGCTATAAAATGAACTTTAAAAACCATGTCACACGAGTTACGGAGCTTGCTTGGAATTATAAATTAATTTCTGAAATGATCTAAAAACAGAACTGTGAAACATAGCGATCTCACCAGCATTACAAATGCTAGTATGTCATTATTCTCGAACATTTGCCAATCAATGAAAATAAAACCCCAACATTAAATAACTTTTGTGTTCCCCACACTTTAGAGCACAGCTACAACATACTTGTAACAATAATTTTATGACCTTTTCTTATGTAGCTTATAATCAAATATGAAACTTCACACTTCCTACATCCTTGTACATGCACGCGAAGCTACACAATTTGAGATTATCAAAATGTATTAAAACGTTATTTTAGGCAAGAGACATAAACATTGCCAAAGTCAAAAGTGTCTAAAACCATGATCATGATCAATACAATTTTAACTTTAAATTATGCAAAACAAATTTGGAAGTAACATTGGATACACAAAGCACACATTCGTAATAATCGGTTTCAATCCTATATAAGAATTTTCTTGGTTAGACACGTTTTTCGAAGCACATAATTGCATACACAGTTTGTTTTCATTCTCGTTACCCAATCTCACACTCAGTTATAGTTTCATGCTTCAATATCTCAAATTAATATGACTTTGCACAAAGTGGATTAACTTAAACAAGTCACAGAATTTTTGCAACTGTCATCGCCATCTTGTAAATGTCTCGCGCTTGCCACTACTCTCCTCTTAAGTATTTATCAGTCTCTTCTATGGCAGGTTAGCTAGCCAGAGAAAACTCTCTCACTAACGATAACAGCAGTTCACATACCGCATTTATAGCCAAACAGGAGAATAAAATATACGTACTCGAATAAAATATACGTACTCCAAGTGCTAACCAGTGTTGATTCAATGGTTCCTCGCTAGTGAAGTGCATCCAGGTTAAAACACTATACTTCACTATGAATAACACTGAAAACTGAACATTTGCAACGGCTGGACAGTGAAATACAAGTGACTGAAACAAGTAACTGCCGAGCTTCATTCAGTCAAGGCTCTTAACAGTTATTTCGTCACCTGTGAACAGAGCACTAACCTGTTTCCTCTTCTCATTGGCCAACAGCATCTTGTCCTTGGCAGTCTTCTCTGTCACTCGCTGGGCCACGCTCAGGTCTGACTCAACCTGCTGCTCCCAGCGAGAGAACTGGCCCAACAGGACCGCCAACCCCTCCAGCTCGGAACGCAACTCCTCCTCTACAACAAGCACACATCTCTTAAGTCCTGACCCATCTCACGTCCACATGACTGCTACATGATCACGACAATGCGACATTCTCTGCGTTGTGAGAAATAAAACTAGTGAATTACAGATGACATGTGAATTCTATATGGCGTTGCTAGCAAATTTGAGCTCATACAAATGATTCCTACAAGAACCACACACTGGTAATAATAACGCTTGGATTGTTTTCTTAGAATGCTGTTGTTTCCCTTAAATTACTTTACACTGACACCCCTTTGATACCAGCAGTTGCCCTCTGGCAGTTCCTAGTCAAAGAGTAGTCACTTCTTTGGTAAGCCAATACTTCCATAGTAAGTTTATACCAGTTGTTCTACTTTTTCAGTACGTTCTCTTCACCCCTTTTACTTTACTTTGAATGACTAAGGTACCTTATTAAAAATAAGAAATAAAATTTACGGAGGGAAAAGAACAAACTTAAATCTATTTTTAGTATAAAATATTGGTCATTGTCTAGCAATTTTCAAGGTACAAGTAAAGTAAAAAATACAAATAAAACCAAAAATGCTTAAATATGGAAAAAAAAATAGTTATACATGCCATAACATTGGGCTGAATTTAATGACCACAAAATGTGATGGATGGGTGCCAAGTAAATTAAATGAGCATTAATTTTTTTTGGACGTGCAAAAAACAGTTAAGGAGATTTCACAAGTGGATAAGATACTCAGTGGGGTGATCAGCATTTGTTTACATTCCACTTGAGCAAAGCCAACAAGACAGATGTCTGGGAACCACACCTCGCTTCTCAGCCAGTGCGAGCTTGTCTGCCTCTGCGCGGTGCGTGCTCTTGCAGACGACCACAGTCTCCTCAGAGTGTGCGCGGGCCTCCATGGCCGTGGTGAGGGAGGCGTGGCAGGCATCTAGCAGCCTCAGTTGTCTCTGCACCTCCTGCTGTGCCTCGAAGAGACGTTCCCCTAACTTTACACGCTCCTCCTCCTGCTCCCGGGCTAGCGCTTCCTACAGCAGAGCACACGAACCTCACATCTGGCACTTGTTCGTACACGTGACTAGCCAATACACATCTGTTACACTTGGCAACACTGCTGTTTGAACACTGCACTACACTGTACACAACTTGGATCCCCGACAACCCACAACATAACAAGTGTATTAAATTCTGCCTACCAAGGTTAGTTACTGACTTGTAACAGAGAATTTTATAAAAATTATTTAAAATTAACAGCTCATTTAATAAATTTTAAAGAAAACACTTTCACACAAAATTTATTCTATTTGAAATTACTGAACAAATGTTGTCACATAAGGAATGTTGTCAGTATCTCTCCTTTTTTCTTATCAATTCTTAAGATTAATTATTAAAATGTCATTACCTACTAAATGATATACCATAGAAAAATTATATGCAAAATGCATTTACAGAAAAACATTATGTAACAAAAAAAAATACTAAAAATAGGCTTAATGTAAATCACTGTCTGAAAGAGTTCGGTTCAAAACTAAGCATCTGAGAAATGATACCAATACTGATCCTCCACGTAAACTTCGTAGCTGCAAATATGTGGTAAAGCACATAAATCACACATCCACTCTGACTCTCGTGTGTTATGTTAAATTATAACATGTTAGTTTGTATCATACCATCTGACTGGATCTCTGTAAATTAGCAGAGAAAAGTAATTCTAATGTGTACAATAACTATGCTATTAGTACACAAATTACATTAGGCATTCTTAACCCATATGTCCGCATAACTTTTCAGTGAATACTTTATTTCTCTAACTTAACTTCTTATGAACTTTGGTTTTATTCTTAATTAGAGAAAGCAAACGCACTACAGCCAGGTGTATTGTCAGTACCTTCCACAAGATTACAACAGTACAAAAGTAACCTAATAACACTGAGTATAAAGATAACATACGGAGACAGACCCCAAGTTATCATAAACTGAACTGTTTCCACAGACATATGCCACCGTGACCAACTGTTGCTGTACACTCACTTTCAATGGTTAAGAAATAAGTAGGCAAGTCTCACAAATAGGACCCTTGTTTTTCTAGGTGTCACAGTCAGTCTGCTGGCTCTGTACATATGCCTGAAGATATCAGTTCCTAAATGTTGCAGTACTTGTTCAAAGATTAAATTCTTGGTTTATTCAAGTCCTAACTTTTGTAACTTAGGGAACATAGTTGAGATGGCTAGCATATTTTACTCTTCCTGTGTTTCGCTAGTTCACTAGTTTTATGTAACAAACTGGTAGCATGAGCTCTTATTGTAAGGGGTGGCTCGAGAAGGAACACATTTATAAGCCAGGTTTACTTCCTAGGGTATGACAGTATCTCACAGCAATACATTAACATGCTATATGATGTTACAGTCTATCAAATGTACATGACTGAATACAGGCCATTCACGATAAAGTGAGCACTACATAAAGTTTTCTTTCAGTCATTTTGCAGCCATCTGTACTATTTTTAGTACAAAATGTTCCATGTAACTAAAAACCAGTGTAAACATTTCAACACTCTCAAAAGTTAACGTATATTGGCTCAATAAAACATATTTCAGTTAATTACAATTTCTGAGTGCTCGGTTCATACTGAACAGCCTATACAAAGATTGCTAAGTTGCGAGTATGAACGTATGCAATTGTGAAGGGCAGGAGAGAGAGAAAGCTTCAGAATACAAGTACTTAGGGGTAAGGTTGCAGAACGACTTATGGTGAAATAGGAAGGGGGAGAGAGAGAGGACCTGAAGGATAAACAAGGAAGGCAAGGGCAGACCAGTGAGGATGAAGGGAACTTTCAGCCATCAGTGATGTTGAAGGAACTTAGGGTGGAACTCAAAGAAGGAAAAGACTGTTGATTTAGGCAGAGTAAAGAGGAAGAAGGAATAACAGCGAGAAGATTCAGGTGATGAACAGAATAGAGCTGGGTAGGCAGTCAATGCTTACGAGGTCGGTGAGGGAGTGGAGTTTGCTTACGGAGGAGTTGGTGACGGTGACAGGGGCTGGAAAGTTTACTAAATGTTTGGTATGTGATTGAGGAAGTGGTTATAGCTTGCCACCAGACAGTTGCTCAGTTGCGAGTGAAATTATTTTTATAATTATTATTATTTTGCAGTTCATCGTTACTCTTGCATATGCATAGTGTGATAAAAGGTGTTTATGATGAGGACCCTGGTGAGGTTATCACATATGTTATGCTTTGGGGAATTAATTCAAACATAAGACATTTGATGTTTACCTAATATCAGAGACAGTGAACTAGCTTCTAGTGGGCTATTTTCAGAGAAGAGAAAACACATATACTGTCCCAGCCTTGTATGCTAGGGGAGGGGACACAGAGCCACGACAGAGCATCTGCTATGTCTACACGCACTTACAACCACAGCTCAGGAGGAGCCATACTTACCAGTCTGAAGACCTCCTCGGCAAGCTGATAGTTCTGCTTCTGCAAGTGTTCTCGCAGAGACTCCTGGAAGCGCTTCATGAGGGGATGGTCCGGAGGCAGGATCTCCAATGCTGCCTCGTCCTTGCCGTTGTTCCGGGCCATCCTGCCCTCTTCTTCTTCTCTGCTAGCCATCCTGGAACAAGCAAGCACACCTCAGTTGTCCAGTCAGCTGCTCCACATGTTCATTCCCGGACATCTGTCCAGTTTTGTTTAGTGTGATGCAACACGAGGTGGAATAGAGCAAAAACACTCACACATTAGGGAGGACATGGGTCCTATTTCCTGCTCTGACCATCCTGATTTCTTTTATCCGGGGTCTTCCTAAATTACTTTGCGCAAGAATGTTGCGAATGTTTAAAAAAAAAACAACTACAAATTGTAAAACAATTTTAACAAAGACTTGTCATGACTTTTCTTTTACCCTCCTGAATACTTAAACCTGCTTTGACATACTAGGTTTACCATCCTCACCGACGATATGCAACTTAGTAGGACATTATTATTGCAGGTATTTGAATTTTGTACCATGACATTTAATTTAATTAATACTTTTCTTTGAGCAGAAATTAAATGTTTCATAGAAATGTCATGTTATGCACCTATTTTATTTTTATCATCACGCAAATAAACATTGTTAGATTGAGCGAGATGCTCACCGAATACACAGCTTGTTAGACAATTGCTTCAGAAATAATCACACACGTGCATCACAAAATATGCCTACAGAATATTAACAGGCATGAACAATTTATGCTTGCCACCAATATTATGATAAATAAATAAATATTTGGACATCAGTATTATTACACAACAGCGACAATTTCAACAAGTGATAACTTACATGAGACATTGTCCAGATTATATGGCTTGTCAGAGGATTACAAAAATTTCAATTTTAAATATTTTACATCTGTACGTCACATTGAAAGTATGTCTATTAATAATAAGTAATGTACGAGAAGTTGCCACATACAAACAATTGTATGTTTACTTTCAGAACGTCTTTATACTGTATATGCTTTGTGTACAATTACTTCACAATACGTATTGTGAATTCCCAGTGTTATTATATACAGTGAGAGTTTAGTGTATTACATTTCCCATCACAGGTTTTATGATTTTGCAGTTTTCTTTTAAGAAACAGAGTAAATACATTTATAAAATAAAACTCTGGCATTTCAATACTGTTGAAGATTACACCGGTATACCGACTACACCTAGCAATTGACGGAGATATTGTGAATGCTAGTCAAAATACCTATGTGAGATGTTAGTCGCACAAGGACCGTCACGACAGGTTTGTCTGGTTGATGTGATGCCGCCTCTACTCTATGACACTCTCGTGACAACACATCCCTGATGCTTAGGCATCACAATTCTCAACAACAATCACAAGCAAGGTCACTCCAAACCAAGCTGCAACCCTGATTTCTCTACAACAGTTGATTCTATTTGTACTTTCACTGTGGGCAACATAGGATGACCCTATTAACATGCTTAAACAAAGTTTTCCATCAACATATAAGGATAGTTTGTTAACCCAGTCACTCAGCATGAAACTGAAGACATAATTACCCACTTAGAAAATAAGAATTCTGCTGATCACGATGAAATTAGTAACAAAATGGTAAGATGTAGTAAAAGAATAAGCAAGCCACTTACTGTAGTTGTCTATGTAACAGGATGCTAGACACAGGGATTTGTCCATACAGACTAAAATATGCAGTGGTCATTCCAGTTTTTAAAAATGAAAAAAAAAAAAAAAAAAGGATTCTGCTGAAAATTAAAGGCCCATTTCATTGCTAACAACATTTTCTAAATTATTTGAGAAAGTAATTTATTCAAGGATAACGAATCATGTCATTGCAGATCCGAATCACAATTTGGCATTAGAAAAAATTTCTACTGATGATGCTACAAACTTACAACAGTAACGCTACAGGCATTAGACAATAAAGAGCACATATTAGGCACATTTTGTTATCTTGCAAAAGCTTTTCATCTTGTACATCACAAATTTCTTATTTAAAAATTGGAACATTCTGGAACTGGAAAATCTCTTCTTAAAAATTACTATATTCATACTTAAATAATAGAGTGCAGATAGTTTCTTTGAAAAGTTGTTCTACTTGTCACAGAATAACTTCTAAACATGGAGTTCCCCAAGGTTCTATCCTGGGCCCACTTCTCTTCTTACTACACATAATGATCTACCTGTTTACGTAAAAGATTTTGGAAAGGCCTTTTTATTTGTAGATGATACAAGAATTATAATATCAAACAGAAATTTACTGCCATTGAAAGAGTCTGTAATTAAACTATTTCCTACTCTTGATAATTGGTTCTCAGCAAATAAATTATCACTTAACTTAAACAAAACTAATATGATAAATTTTCAAACTACCAAACATGCCAGGGAATTAGCTTCATTCTACAGTGTTGAGCAAGTGACAAGTACAGCGTTGCTAGGTCTTCATATCGACAACAAGCTCAGTTGGGAAGAACACGTAAGGCACCTGATAACTAAGCGTAATTCAGCATGCTTTGCTCTCAGACGTTCACAGAAATGGTTTAACTGGAACACAAATAAAATTATATATTATGGCTATTTCCACTCTTTAATGACCTATGGGATCCTCTTTGGGGTGAAAATGTTTTCCTTCTTCAGATAAGGGCTATAGAATTATAGGTGGTGTAACGTAGGACAGTTCCGGTAAAACCCTTTTCAAAAACCTGGGAATCTTACCTGTGGCACACGAGTACATATTATCTGCTGTAAAATTTGCTCTTGAGAACGAAAAACATTTCATAGCAATTGAAGATATACATTTTCATGATACAAGATCACGTACCCAGTACACTTTTTCATATCCCCTCAAATAATTTAGCCAAACTGCAGAAAAATTCCAACTATGCAATAATCAAAGTCTACATTAAATTATTATCTATGCCAGAGTTAAATAAAAAGGAAAATGAAAAAATATACTGATAAAATCAAGAAGTTTTTAAGTATGCATAATTTTTATATCATACAGTAGATGATTTTATGAAATATTAATTCTAAATATGTATCCAGCTACATGTATCTGTATTTTGCTATTAGTTGAAATGTAATTTAATCTTGCTGTAAGTTATATTTGGCTTGTAATAATTTGAGTGTATATTTTATGAAATGTTATTTCATGTTTGTATTGTAAACTTTTTTGTGCATTATTATGAATTATATGATTGTGTTGTTAACTTTGTATATTGTATTGTGCTCCTTTTGTCTGAATACTTCTATATCCCAAGATCTCTGATCGACTAGAAATCAACAAAGAGCATTTTTAAATAAAAATAAAAACTAAAATGAAAAATTTACCATAGGTCCTACCCACCATCCGAAAACTTAATTATTGAAATAACTCATAACGATTGAAATTTTTAAACATCATATTGCTTTCTAATTAGGCCTATTTACAGCAAGTACCTTGTAACACAAACAGAAGAGGTGCTCGTGTATTATGTTGACAAAAATATAATGGAAATTTCATATAAATATTAATAAAATACAGGAAAGTTTTCATGAAAATGTTAAAAACAGAGAGTCATCACAAGAGGAATATGTTGTGTCTGTGTTGCCAAAGGAAAGCGTCTGTTGTACGGAGAGGTAGGTAGAGGGAACAAGTTGCAGGACGACAACGATACAATTCGATTGTGGACGCAAGAGAACAAAGTGAAAATAAACATAAGACCAAGATTGTTTTGTTTATGAGGAAGACAGAAGTATGGACACATACATATGGGAAGAGCAGGAGATAAATGAAGCTTCAAAATACAAGTATGTAAGGATACAGTTGCAGGGTAACTTAAGGTGGAGAAAGTAGGTAGAGAGAGTGGTGTCTAAACAGAGGACTCAAAGAATACTGAAGAAAGAAATGAAGGGATTCCTAGTGCACACAGGGCCTCATTACAGATTTTCCTGTGGGGACAAAATTGCTTTTTGCCGCCCCTCCGCACAATTTTTAAGATTTTATATTATTTATTTGCAATAAAATATGCAATAATTATTTTACATACGAGTGCTTCATCGATAGCATTAAATTAAATTTATTAACCTCCGTACTTACACAACAGATGTGTACTTACATGTACAGCATAAAGATGAATGTAAGAAATTTAATGTTATAATAAAACATGAATACCTTTAAGTCAGCCTTATTAACAGTATCTCAGACTATACGACTGAATTATTTACACGTGTATTCTGGAATAATTCCATGCATACAAAATACTCGGTATTACTGACGGGACGGCACTTCTTAACGTGCGCGCTTGGAACGATTTCAAACCATGTTTGAAGTTTGAACCGCATTGTAATTTGTTTGGTTCTGTTTCTACCATGGTTGCCAACAAATTCGAACGTTAAATCAAAATAAAAATGCCCTCGTGCTGTAGACCAAACGATCGTTGCGTCCTCAGGAAAATTTCTGCCGCTTGAGCGCTGATAACGAAAAAGGGGGTGTAAACCACAGAGTGAATCTATTTACTCTATGGTATAAACTGACCAAGCACAGACATTTACTGAATTTTTAGTTACTAAAAGTTGATTATTTAAAATGCTAAATGCATTTCTTTTCACTTTAAAATTATATTAAATAACTAATATAACTACCAAGTTTATTTAAATTAAATTTTACTACGGTTTCGTATTCTCTTAGCGATTGAAGCGAAACTAGTGGCAGAAATTTACCCTGAGCCAAGCTCTTCCATAAGGAAGTATTTACAGAATTAACCTTACTTCTAGTGGATAATTCAAAACGTGAAATTGCTTTCTATTATCTAAAATTAAATTGCATTACTTCTTTCATTTCCAAGTCTTTTTGAATTTAATTTTAGTACTAGGTTTGTTTTACTCGGCCTTTACCAGGCGACTTAAATATTTTGTGTGCATATGGCCTACATCCGTTAACAAATTTTGCCACAAGGGAAACAAACACTAGTTCAACCTGCATTGATCACTTTACAATTAGTAAAAATGTAGATAAGGCTGATCTTAGTAAAGTAATAAATGGGTTGTCGGATCACCATGCACAATTATTAAGTACACATTGCAGCAAAATAATATGCGAAACTACACAAATTTACAAGAGGGACTTCAAAAATCTAAATATGTTTTACGAGGACATACAGCACGAAAACTGGGCCCCAGTGTTTTCTGCTGAATCTGTCGATGATAAATTCAGATCTTTCATGAATATATTTTCGTTAAAATTCAACATGCATTTTCCAAAAAAATTACATACTATAAATCACGGTAAAAGTAAACAAAATTGGATTACCAATGGGATTAGGGTATCAAGTAACAAATTAAAAATATTATATGAAATCAGTAAGCTAAACAACTCACCCTTTTTCGTAAATTACTACAGAAATTACAAAAAAGTA
>PNEQ01085034.1:0-14321 GCA_003012365.1 Medauroidea extradentata
TTTATTGGCGATACTTCTACACCTGACGTTGCTTCGTCGGTGTTAGACATTTCAAATATTTAACTTATTCACAAAATATAAATGTTGTTACTTACAGTTTTCAATGTGAATATTTCTTCAAGTTTTGTACTGTGTACTAGAATCACGTCGGGGTCACCAATTTGTGGTTTACACAAATAAAATGTACATTATTCGAGTAAATTATATTCATGTTTACATTAGATTGACCAAACATAAAAAATAATTCTTCTGTTTCTTGCAAATTAAACAAATCCTCCATGGATAACTATAATAATATGATGTGTTCATTTATAGTACTCTAGTAACTCCACAAGCAGTGACAAAAAAAGGAGGGTGGCCCAGACCACCCCCTTACCATATGGAAACTGTTTAAATTGTATTATTTTGTACCTTGAAAAACCAAAGTTCCCCCCCCCCTCCCACCCATTTATTGGAGGATTGGTGTTAGTTATATAACTCTTCCATGTTGGGGACTCCCCATAAACACAAATCCGGGTTCCGGGCTTGTAATGCCTACAAAATTAAAACACGTAAAATATAATATTTAATACTACAGTAGCCTATATTAGTTTGTCATATATATTATGTAAATAAAGGAGGGCAATGTTACTTGTAATTTTCGAGGAATGGTGTCGAGGGATGCAATGGCCATAAAAAGTTCAAGAACCACTGTGACATAGTCACAACTCATGTGTATGTATTATTGTACGCCAGGTACAGTTGCCATTGCTCCAGAGAAACTTATCACCGTGTCTTTGGTAACCAGTTGTACTATTTGTCACCTGTCCTACAGTTTGGCTGGCTGCGAATAGAGGCGATAAACTTCTCGTCAAGCGTGGGACACTGGCTCTTATCGCTACGCTGTTCCCATGCGTCAAAGGTGGAAGTTCGACACCGGCGAAGACTCCTCTTAGCATGAGATGGAAGTAGTTTAATGCTAAGGCCACTAATGTCTCTGATAGCGTGTAGGCAGTCATTTATTTGTATAACTCTTGGAAAACGTTTATATTGTAGAATAATAAATGATAAGGACAGATTTTAAATTGTAACTTAAAATACAGCGGTGAGTTAAGTTACAAATCCTTGAGAACGTAGCGACAGGAACTTTGTTTGCCAGGCAACACGGAGGGTAAACCTCTGTGCAGTTCATGTACTCCTAATACCTCTAGTCCTGACGCGAGCGTGCGGCGGCCACCTGTGTCTCGCGTGTTGCCTACCGTAAAAGGCTGGCTCCAAAATGTCTACGTATTTTCTCGAAAATGTTTTTATTTGAGGGTGTTGAGATAAGGTGGCCTTTTTGGTTCTGCGAGGCCTTCTGGTACTAACTGTGTCATTTAAGAAAAAAAATATATATATGTAATGACATAATTATATGCCATAAAAGGCTTGCAAACCTTGTTATTAAACTGTACCAAGAAATTACGTACATGTATTTATTATATATTTTTAATATTCCTAACTACTAGTTATTTCAACAATTGTTCAAATTATATTTTCAATCGCGAATTTCACCCGTAACATCTGTGCCAGTCAAAAATTTGCATCAAAAAACATTTCATAATTTTTTATAAGGAATCGCCCGCAAAGTTTGTAAGTATATGTCTACAAAACAAACCCATGCAAATACAAAAATTATTAAAACAATTAAGATTTTCGGTGGATCACCCTCCATAACTAGTGGACTTGGTATTACATTATTTTACTTATAAAGAAATATTTTATAGAACATGGAAATAAATGTTTAATTTATCATTTCATCTCAAGAGGAATTGCTTTGTATAATTGATGTTAAAGAGGTTTCACTGTACATAAATTATTTGCATATTGTATAAACTTGTTGATACTTGCCTGTAGAAAACACTGGAAGTATATGATAAGTGTCCGCAGTAGTTGATCCACTTGTGGCGTATGAAACATGTTTATAAAGTCTTTTGGTAAAGTTGCCTGCACTTGGAACAAAGCAACATCCTTAACGTCCTGCAGTATGATGATGTCCGAGTCATCCCCTACAAAATGCCGCTGCAAATAATGGGAAAAATATGAATGTTTCTGTGGGTCCACTGTGTCGTGAAACTGGATGTCAAGCCATGCGTGAGGACCCACTATTCCACCACGAGCCGGTAGTTTTCGTTTTGATTTTCCTTTAGTTTGGGTCTTTTCCATTCTGAATTTTTCTTTATGTTTCTAAAAAAAAAAAAAAAATGTACTGGTAAGTAATTATGTTTTTGTATGATTAAAAATAACTTATAACATTGTGAGTGAGTGATGCGATTATTAACAATTGAAACATTTTATTCATTTAGTTACTTTCTTGATTGGGTAGCTGTTTATTAAACTCATTCTTCACAGAAAATGAAGCAATATCAAAACACTCTCTTATCTATGTCTCTGACTTCCAAAATAAGTTAGACATGCATGTTTAGCCTTTCCCGATATAATTAAAAAAATTAACATGGTAATGTAGTATGAGGTGATTTTTTTTTTTAAATTATTAAGTTGATGCTTTCAACATATGTATATTTTTAAAACTACATTTTGTAATTCAAGCATGAGTAATTCATCAATTGTAACATAAGTATTTAGTTTCTAGAATGAAATATCTATTGCTGTACTCGCTGTAAAAAAAAAAATATTATTTACAGTATTGTTTTCCCTGATCTTAGCGTTCCGAATTCAGTATTTGCGTGAGCGATGGATCGATACTAACTAAATCCTATATTTTCTTCCCAATTTTAGTAATTTCAAAGATAAAACTATTTTGCAGCCTTAATTTATGTCACTGATCTCAGCCATAGTCATTGATGTTTATTTTGTACAGTCACGGTACATACACATGCCCTCTCATAGTTACGTAAATGAAAAACGATGCGTAATTCTTCTCAAAAAGACGAAATAATAACTGATTTTCAAAATTTTTGAAAGGAATACAGTTCATAAACAAAGAAGGTTTAATGTAGCGTTGCGGTAGCTATATTACCTTGGCACTGAAGCAGGAATCATGCTATGTTAAGTCTCAGAGCAAAAACCGAGTGAACGAAAAAAAATTTGAAGGATACCTACATGAGCTTTTCTTATAATTAATGAAACATCATGTGTGTACTTTACACCACTGTTATAAACACAAGAAGTATAAATACTGGCATCCAAACTTTACAGCAAAACAAGTTTGTTACTGATGCCGCTTCCAAAGAGAAAGTACAAATTTACTGTGACATCAATCACTAGTATTCTTTTATAACGTCTTTGCTCACTATACGAGTTTAACAATATTTTTATCTGCATTAATTTGTACGTGAATAACAAATAAATCACAATATAATACACTGAGCAAATTAATTTTGCTAAATAAGAGGGAGGGCCTCAAAATTGTTGTTAGAGAAGTAATTTAGTATTTTACTGTACAGTTCCCTACGTACATAACTGAGAACAAAAATCACTCATTCTTTGAGTTATTGTAGCTAACTTGAATTAAATGGAATTATATTTTAAAACTAATTCTTAAAAATGCAAGTGTATATTCTCTTTCAGGTGGGATACGTCCACTTCAAATTTATCTCCAATCTTGGATGACCAAGAGTCTTAATTTCAAGTCGATATTAATACATTAATTATTTCTAAAAAAAAGTATTTGATGCTACTCATTTAATTCTTTTATTTGAAGCTAATCTATCCCACGAAAGATAATATATAAGTGCATTTTTAAGAATTACTTTTAATATGTAACTATACTTAATTCAAGTTAGCTACAATAAACTCAAAGAATAAGTGATTTTTGTTCCGAAGTAATTGCTTAATTTCTGTAAATAATTAGCGGCTTGAGAAGTATACACACACGATGTTGATAAAAAATATGTTACAAACTTCGTGAGATAATTCCTTGTAAAAAGTGTCTTTTTGGGTGCGGTTTAGTAAAAATCTGTAAAGAAATAGTTTTGAATACTTTCCTCCTTCAATAGATATTGATGCAAAGAATTTTTTTGCCGTCACACTTTTCTGCCATTACGACAAGGCAAGGTAAGTGGGTTTTACATCTCGTCAACAGTGGGGTCAGCCATTGCCGAACCATTCCAGCATTCGCCTGAAGCGATTTCGGGAAACCACGGAAAACCGAAATCAGGATGGCCGGAGTAGGAGATCGAACCCGAGTCCTGCTGAATGCAAGTAAAACGTATTACAGTTGTGCCACCTCTCTCGGATTTGGTAATTAAATGACGCAGTTCGTAGCAGGAGGACACAGTGAACAAAAAGGTCACCTTGTCACAACACCCTTAAAATGGAAAATACGTATGAAATTTGGAGCCTTCCAGGTATGCAACATGCAATGCAGAAGCCAGAAACTTGCATTGTAATAACTTTCCCTAATTTTTACAGGGAATTATCTAGCAAAGTTTATTATATACTTCTATTAACAGCCTGTATTTGATGTGACATGTGTTTGTGTGTATATTTACATACATTTATACATGTATACAGACAGGATGTCATCGAAAAACACCGACAAATTTCGGCAGTTGATTTCCTGTAAAAAGTTAACAAAAATATACCAAACACTTTTTGTGTAAACCTAATATTAACGAAGAAGTAAGCCTCTGAAAATTGAATTCTACGACGAGAATTTTTCAAAATATCAGAAACTACACTGTAAAAAACTTCCAAAAATGTTTGGAAGCTATTATCCCAGACGCAATATGGGACAGTTACCATACTTCCGCCTTTTAAATATGCAAACTTTTACAGTTGTTAATACACGTCTGGTAACTTTAGAATACATTTGACTATTTTATAAAATAGTTTAGGCGTGCTACCATGGATGTCTGGGAAACTACTCTACCATACCTACTTTCTTATTGCTCATATACGCACGTGTGGTACATTTACAAACTATTTTTTAGAGTGTAGTTGACTTGGAATGACAATACTCTGAACATTGATTTGATTTCTTGGGTTCTTATAATCCTTAGCAAATTTTGGGAAATACCTTCAACCCTTATAAAAAGTAACACAGGTTGTCACCCGCTACTTACTTACAACTTTCGTAGCAAAAATTATCCTCCCGTTGTAATTCAGGTTACACGTATGTTGTTCTCAGAGCACAGGCGACTGTGCTAATTCACTGCAAACAACATGTAACATACGTTAAACAGTTCGTAATACCATAGCCAACAACAGTTCCTGGCTCCTTATTACTGCAGATGGAACTTATGTGTTTTGAACTTGAATAGTGGGTCCTGGGCAGTTGAAAAACGTTGACTTTTCTAACTCTGTAACATATCCTGTAGCTGTTGTATTCATCCAAAATATATCGAGCATGTGTTTCAGGAAATCAGAAACAGGTTCGTCGGGTGGCAGGCAGTACGCAGTGTGTAGTTATAGGTAATTTGTGATATAGTCAGCACTTTTGATGCCTTAGTTGCTTTTCTATTTCAGATCATTTATACTTTCTTGTTTACATTTTAATGTAAACAACGCTACCTATTTACCAGTCAAAGTGTACAGATTGTATTGTACTCAAAGATTAACATTTGAGGACACAATTAATAATATTTTTAATTACTAGTCTAGACATGGTGGCGCATCTCTCAACAATTACACTTAGATAGGATCATTTGTAGCCACAAAAAAGTTTGGAGCATTCGCACAGAACAACTACAGCACCCATACCATGTGCGTACAGTGTCAGATTTACATCGAGGTGATTTCCGACATTGAGTCACATTTGTACAGTAGAATCTACAGAAGTGCATCTCCACTCCTGATTTCCCGTCGTATGTATTGTTCACTGATGAATGTAGGCTGTATTGGGGCCAAATGTAATAAGTTTTCAGCGTGGTGAAACGTTCACATTGGTTTTTAGTTTCATGATAGTTTTCACTCTAAAAATAGTAGGGATGAATACAACATATCTGAAAGAAATAATTAAACCGTGCTCAGTTTACCATGAAGAGTCTATACAAACATTCGCAAAGCGGAATTTAAAACGTTCATAACAGAGACATCTTAGTCACATTTCGCGCACATTTCCGGTCAAAAGTGCGGTTTTTTCTGTCAACGCGTGACGTAACGTTGCACTGACCACACACCTTGCTCCTACGATTGAGCGCTGATGAAATTTATCTGGCATTTATCACCAATAGATTACCCGATTTATTAAAAGACCAGTTACATAATATTCGTAATGTTGTGAGGTGTCACCGTGATGGTTCATGGCTCATGCTCATACTTTGCAAAAGATGTCCTTGCGTGCCCGTTAGATAAATTATCCGTTCTCTTGAGCGGCCGTGGAGGTCCTGTGCCTGTCACCGGACATTTTCGCCACTTTTTATATTTTGTTTGGGTTACATATAATCTGTTGTGTATCCCTCGCAGACGGAATCACTACACACTATACAACCCAATCTAACTGATAAAATCAGCAGCCAACTGCATTCAAATGATAAGGTGTTTTTGAGAGAGCGCTTCGATCACTGTAACGCCTAAGCAATGCCTGTCTTGACGCTTGTGGTAATGCATTTGAGGAGTTCCTGTAAATAGTGCCTTTACGTTTTAAATGTTGCTATTTGTTCATTTTCAATAATAACAGTAACGTATCATGCACTACGAGAAAGTGCTAATAATTCTGTAAATGAAATATACAAAGAATCGCAACTCGCACTACGACTTCTGCTTGTAAGTTATAATGTTTACGAGATTTTCCTTTGCGTATTAGCTATTTAAGCACAAATTCCGTTGCTACTTACCGTGTACTGCATATTGCTTGCAGCCTGGTCTGTTGTGCAATATTTCGCTAAAGGTTTCACGGAAGCTGTGTATTTCTACAACACAAACTTTATTAAGTGTTTGCGATTTTGTAAACACACTCGTTTCCCTATTTACGGAAAATATATTACCTTCAGAGAAATAAGTGTTAATTTGTTGCATAAATGTGAGTGCTTCTTTTTTTTTTTTTCTACACTGAATTCAAAACCTGAGATGTAGTTAATTAGGCAAAGCATTTTACGCACGACAACAAAATGTTTTGTTGACGCAAATTTAATAATTTAGTTTGGAAGAGTACCCAATTTTTAGTCTATATATCTGTGCGTGTGTGCGTGTATGTGTGTAGAGAGAGAGAGAGAGAGAGAGAGAGAGAGAGAGAGAAGAGAGAGTTTTGCAATCACGACTAGGGTTTTATTAGCTTTTTCTGTGGCGATTAGCATTGCAGCTATATTTGTAAGTGTATTTAACGATGATTCATTAAGGTACAAATAATCCCGATCACAGACGCAAAAATTACGTAAAATGTTTTGGTATACATTTGAGTAAATGTCACGCATTTTTCGAGCCATGTATCTAGTGGAATGATAATACAAAATGTTCAGTCGTGGGTGTTATGGCCATAAAAAGTTCAAGAACCACTGTGATACAGACACAACTCACCCTGTGCTTCACCAAAGACCGTGTATATATTATTGTACGCCAGGTACAGTTTCCCTTGCCGTTGCCACTGTGTCCTGGTAACCAGTTAAAATATTCGTCACTTGTCCTGCTGCAGTGCTTTCCAAATAACAGCACAATGCCGTTAACATACGCTGAATGTTGTCAACCTTAGCTGTCATATTTCAACCTGTTTGTATGAGATGGAAATATTGTGACACTTATGCTACTGCCGTCTCTGATCGCATGCCGGACCGGGTGTTGCTGGTTTACTTGTATAATTGTCAGAAAACTTTTACATTGTAGAATAATAAATGATAAAGAAACCAGAGGAAACATTTGAAGTTGTGACATTTAAAAGGCATGAGGTGAACTAACATAGAGTAAGTACGTAGCGGCTGAAGCGGGGTCTGCTAGGCGACACGGAGGGTAACCTCCATGCAGTTCATGTGCTCCTAATACAACTAGTCCAATAAACGTGATATTTGACGAGGTGCACTCGGCCCTAGATCCTCTGTGATACAAACCAAGAGTGCGTGCAGGGATCTAGGTTCAGCAATGCCACCTGTGTATCGCGTGTTACCTACTTGTAAGGCTTTTTGAGATTTTTCCCCCATTTTCTCAAAAACTATTCACTTGAGGACGTTGTGACAAAGCAACTTTTTTTGTTTATTGGAGCTTACTACTACTTACTAACTGTGTCATTTGCAATTAAAAATAAATGCTATGCCGTAAAATAGCTTCGTCGACCCCATCATGTAATGAAGGTGAAAGTGAAAGGTATTCAAAACCATGTTTTTTTCACATCTTGTAAACCTTGTTATTGTTACTGAACGGCACCCAGAAATTCATTCTTTATTTTACCTTACTTTGGGTTATTTTATCAAATAATGGTTGCGTGTTCAATCACAGAATTCACCATTAACATTTGCACCAGCCAATAATTTGGTCTGTATAACAATTCATAATTTTTATTACAAGTAAATGTCTCACGAAGTTTGTAACATACTTTCATTAACATCCTGTATGTAATTCAATTTTCTTTATTTATAATAAAGAATAGTTACACTTGACGTCAGTCAATTCTCGGCCGACGATTAGGCCGCTTTGCCGTCGTGAAAACGCCAAGACTAAATACCCCATAGAGATAAAGGTATATCGCGAAAATTTTTGTGCCAACATACCCTTGAAAATGCTGTAGTTTTTTGCAACTTGTATGATTGGGTGATATATTTCTAACACAACGTAGCTGTCTGCAGGCCAAAGACATGCATTAAATATTATTATATAGGGATTCTTACTGGCTCAGTCAAATAGGGTAACAGCTCCACGTACAAGCTAAAGCCAGTAATCTTCTGGTAAGCTGAACGTGGGTTGAAACCCAGCAAACAGTCAAGTTTTCCCGCCATAAACCATTGTCTATGTATGATGTATTGTAAAGTCTAAAATAATTATTCAATAATTTAATTTATTGTGCCTATGTTTTCACAACTATGGGATAATTTGTAAATTTGTTCACTAAACAAATTATATGTTTCAAAATATTACAATTTCTGTCAGCTGTATATTTAATGTTTAGGTTCAAAAAGTGATAAAACAGTACAATTTCACAACTTTAAAACCAAATTGTTTCAGGGAAGGGGCCCATGGACCCCTTTTCCATTATATGGAATGGAATTTCATACAACCACCATGCCTTCTTTGAAATTATTTCTAAAGCTGCCACTGGAATGAAGTATGGTACGTGATTAGATATTGTAGTGTGCAAGTCACGTATTAACTGCTATTCTCCGTTCACTCTAAGTTGAGTTTTAGGATAAACAAAGCAAATTATAAACAAACATGTTCATTGGCTGCCGACTGACGTGCACTGTAATCTTGCATAAGAAATAGATCTTTGTTATCTGTCGTGTACATATAAATTTACCACTCCATCACTTAATGAGAGAGTTTTATTAACAAATATCTAAAATATACAGACGTTGCAAACACAATCTATGACGCTATATGTTTATTACTATAATTATGACTTTGCATGCATACTGTTTAATGTGTAGACTTCCTGTTTCTCATATTTCATCACTGGCAGGGAACGTGATCATTTGTCTTGGGTCATCATTAAGCATATTTTAGCACTTGAATTGGTAGTTGTACCTGTGAACAGAGAATTTTAGCTCTCCTGTTTACAACTTGTTTGCAAACATGCTGAGGGTGTTTGCACGTGTCTGACAATCTAGGTAGGACAATTGCAGGGTTTATTCACAGGCTGTTTACCTTTACCATTATTTCCTACTTATCAAGAATAAATCTGAAATCAAAACAAAATGTATTTATGCGCAATATGGACAAGACTTAAGTTATTTTGAAATAAAATGCTGCAATATTTTTCATTTTATGCAGCTGCATGATTAAATTTCTTTCAACAATATACTATTATGTACTGTCAACTGGGATTACTTAGGACTGCAGGAAATCGTGGGACACTTTTTCTGGAATATTTATTTTACACACAGCAGTCCAAAGAGTAATGAGAAATACAAGGAACCATTATCGGATATATCTTACTTGAATAGTTAGCATTATTTCTTCATTCAGGGCTACAACATACGAAATAAAAATTCCTGAGAAAATGTCCGAAGTTTTCTTGCAGTCCCAAGTAACCCCAGTTGACGGTACATTTAAAAATAGTGACAGCAGTAAATTTTCCAACAAACGTATTCATGAAGAAGTGGTTTCCTTTATACAGTCCAGTTCTATTCCTTTTAAGGATCTAGCAAATACATAACTTCGTAACTCCATGTTGGTAGCCATTTATATTCACTGAAATATTGCATTTTAGCTATCTCTGGTATGTGCAAACAGTTTCCGCAAACGCTTGCTAACAGCTTGTGAACAATTCAAATACGCCTATTGCCGTGTTAGCACAACTGAGCATTCCATCTGCTACACGTAGACACTATTGCATCTGACATTCAGAAACAAGGGAGTGATGCGGCATCCACTCGTAAAAGGTTTAAGCACCTCTTCTCCCCTAAGGAACACAAACTGAAGTGTCAGCTTCCCATCAAACTGCTTTCTATACTAGACTCAAACGATGACCATCAGTTTTACTGTACATGATTCTGTAGCAAAGTCAAGTGCATGCCTCCTGCGTAGTTTCATTTGCATCTAATTAATTGATTTCAGGTTCACCAGGCTTTGTTTTAATAAAAGGGCCATTCCATCACTGTGTAGGTAGAGCCACAATTATTTCGCATATTCATCTGGTAGCAGCTTAGACTTCTCAGTCCTATACACGCACCGGCCACAGTCGAGTATTCATTGGCTTCTTAGCGTACAAAACGGTACCACATGAGTTCACAGCGATTAATTTCCTTATTCCTCACAGGTTTGCAGTCGTCACCTGTGTATCAAAACTACTGTTATCCGATCACAGTAATGACAATGAAGTATACGCCATTGACGTTCAACATGACCTAGAATCAATACGCGAAATAATCGTGCCTCTATATGTAGGACATGTTCTTAGTAATACAAAAAACTAAGGGAAAATACACTATCTCTGTGATGAAATTATCTATATAGGACAAATTAAAACTATGCTGACAGAGTTGGATTATGTTGTTTGGAACGGATGACATAACTTATCATCACTAATACGAAAATGTATGGATTACTGAGAATGACAGAACACGTTCTGGCCATGTATATTTTTTTGCTTGCTAAAAGTAGCAAAAGGAACCTCCAATATGCTCAGAAGTTGATGATATTTAAGCTTCGTCCAGTGATACTTGAAAAGGTCTTGCATCATCTTAACTCTTAAACAGTAATGCTAGAAGCTAAAAATTGTAGTACATTCGATTGTAAGCAGGGGCATCATTTGGGTGTAAATGTATAAAATATATTTTTTGTATTTTGTTATTTAAATAATGCTAACTTCAGCACATAAAAATTTAGTTTTATTATTAAAGTTTATAATTTATACATGCTTAATTAATAATAAAGATGCAACAAGGTCAAAAATATCTTGTCCCCCCAAAAAAAAAAATAAAGAAATGACGCCCCTGATTGTAAAGTTGGCAGCATTGCCAACCCTGTCATGACACTGCAGTCTAATGGAGAATGCTGCTTGAGTTATGTGTGTACTGCAATGGAGAAATAGACAGAGAAAAATACAACAAAAATGTCCCAGCACCACTTTGCTATAAACTGTAAATTTTCATTGTGATAATGATAATTATGTGACAACAGTATAAGTTTGGACTCATTTATTCATTTTAAAATTTTAAAAATATACTATAATAATATTTTTTATATATACTGCAAAAATTGTTTCATATTTGAAAAAAAATTTCTGAAATATTAATTTTAAAAAATTGTGCAGTTTGTAGCTGCTGCTAGGTCCATCAGAACTTCGCTGACATACTGTACTTACATTCCCATCACTCTGAATATATTAATTAGTATAGACCGGGAAAATTTGCAGGTTCATAGACTGTAGACTAGCCTCTAAGAGCATATGTGTGTTCAGCAAGACATTATCTGGTCACTGGCTGCTCGATGACGCAGTGATATGCGTTTAGGTGCTTCTGTGTTATTGTCTAAGCGACTTTCAGGATGTGTCAGATAAGTTGCGGGCCAATTGTGAAAGTGGCACGAACTCACAGTTGCTGGAATTCTAACTTCAGGCCAAAATAAAACTTGAATTTTTCAGGTCTCTATTAATAAGAGAGACTAGCAATATATCAGTTGGTAAATAAAAGGGATACAGTAATTGGTATAGCCTCAAAATTGAGAGTGGGGAATGTGGGTGGCACATTTATCCTTTTTCCTCTTCGTTGCCGCAGCCACAACTATGAAATAATTAAAAATAGAGTCGTGTTGAATCTATGTCTACAATGAAAGCATAGTGAAAAAATCTTTTTACACAAAGTTCTCACGCTCATAGTACAACACTGGTTTTTTTCCCTATAAAGTGTGATGAGAATGGATGACTTGAAGAGAGGCAGAGCTTCAGTCAAGTGTGGGATACAATTCCTATCTCCATGGATACCACAGCCGAACATAACCTTCATTTAGCTGTTTGGCTTCACATGTCCCGGATGAGATGTACATCAAGAAAATTGATTATTTGTTTGGAATTTGCCACTTTTTCAGGTAAACATTAATCTTATGTATTTGCGTATCTTAACCATGAAATTGAAACTAATATTTTTTACCCTTGTGTGCAAATCTATGAATGCGCAACATTTTTGCTTTCTGCAATTACCAACTAACAAATCAGCATGTTTGTAAACAAGCTTTGTTTCCCACAGTATTTCCCCTGCGGTGACGTCAGGGGGCGTGTACTTCAAGTCGTCCATTGGACATGCATATCTCTGCTCTGTGAAATGTACAAATAAAAATAACTCCTGCTGGAAATAATAACGTGCTTCAAGGATAAAGGCCCAAACTCAGGTTTGACTTTTGTGGAGAACTGCATAAAGTAACTACTGTATTACTATCACTTTTTGTTTAAACTTAATTATTACAGAATACAGGCTTGATAGTAAATTACCAGCCACTGGTGGATGATGATATTTCACTCATTTTGGAACTGGGCACAAATTATTCTAAATAACTTGATACTGTAATATTCCAAAGTCTATGCTGACAAGCTTGCAGATTTGATAAATCAATGTTAAAAATATCCTCAATGGATCATTTTTAAGGTCGGCGGTGCAGCATATAATGAACGCTTCAAGGTCACCCTCATATCTCAGTCACTTCTGAGCCTCTAATGCACAGGTAGGCGGCACCCTTAAGGAAAATTCTCTCAAACATAGCCAACCATATTAATTTCTGGAAGAATGTTATCATATGAGAAACTTTGCCAATTTTTCATTTTAAAGCTGTACTTAAAAGTCCTTGCGTAGTTCATGGATGATGTAGAGGTAACACTTATTCTTTTGTACGCGAAAACCACCTAAATTGTTCTTACTGCATTTATGAACTAAAGGAACACACGTTTGAAACTAAACTTCAATAGTATTTTTAAAAATTCAGCACAATGGTTACAAACAAAGTGGCTAAAAAAAACAGCTTTTTTAGACTGCTGTAACTCTGAAAAGAGCAAAAGACCACCTGAATTAATTAAGCACAAAACGAGATGAATGCACTGGCGTTTACTTCACACAATCAAAAATGTTAGGTCACTACTTAGAGTCCCATTAGAACAAGACTACAATGAAAATCTTGCACGCCAGTTTGGCGCGCTGCAAATAGAGGCAATATGCTTCTTGTAAAGCGAGGTACTCTGGCTCTTATTATTGCTCTGCTTTTCCCACATTTCAAACATGGAAATTTCAAACTGGTTCACAATACTTTTAGTAGCTGAATTATAGTTTTACCTATTCCACAAATAAGCAAATACTATTTTTAAATAATTTCTTATGCTATACGTATTTCAAGAAAATATTTGTATTGAACATTTTATTTATTTTAATTTTTTTTTCGTCATGCCAGTATTCACCACCACGCCAAGAAGTGTGCTGGCACAAGCAGAGTTGTGGACTGTTTCCTACAAATGTGGATTGAGTCTAACAAGCCACAAGTTATATTTGTGAACATTCGTTAGCCTATGTTGCACATCAAGTTTTCACCCACTGTTTAGTGTGGTATTAATTAAATTATTTGTGGATTGGCATCACTTAAGGGTTCTGTGGACCCTACCTCAAAACTTCAAAAACACATAACAATTCGCAATCGTTTATTAACTAAAGTATTAATGATACACAATTTATTTTTTTTTACCATACGAGAATAAAGATGGTTTGTTTTATATATAAGTTTAAATTTCATATTCCGCGATGTTGAGTATTTTTAAAAAATGTTTCAAAACACAAAAT
>PNEQ01085036.1:0-14321 GCA_003012365.1 Medauroidea extradentata
ACCTCCCTAAGTGTACCTATAGCTAAGCCATAATCTAAGAAGAGAGAGGGAAAAACCGGCATAGTACCGTAAAAACCCTCTCGACAGAATAGGAGTGTAACCACTCAGCAGTTACATGCATTAAAAATAAAAATGGCACTGGAAAAGTAGGAAGGTCCAGGTTGTTAGTAGAGTTGTGAAGTAAGAGTGGGGCAGGGGGTGGGGGCGGCAATTGTATTTAGTTTCTTTATTTTCCTTTTATTTTAATTTTGGGAGGGCGCTGGTTTTAACCAGGGCACTGTGGGTGAGCACAGTACCCTGGTGGCAGTGTTGCCAACCTTTGTGTGATATATTAAGGTACATAGACCTCAAAATTCGGGTACAGTCAGGTACTGTCTCGTTTAAATTCAGGTACTTTTACAGGTACCTTCAAAATAATCTGTCTTTTTAAGTATTAACACTTAAATAATCACTACAAGGCTTTTTCAAAACCACATACTTGCCCACAACACCTCTCGTATCTCGTATGAATAACACTCACAACAGCCTGTTGCTACCCTCTGCTTATGTCTGAAACACAGTGTGACAGGGACGGCGGGGATCGGAGAACATTTAACCCAGTAAACGGGGATTCCCTGTTTACTGTCAGTATGTAGAGCAGGGAATAAATACCCTCTTCATTCTGCTTGTTCTTGTTGTTACAATAAAATCTGTCGACATCATAATTTTTTTTATTTTTTAATTGCCCATGATATAATGCTTAATATATGTATATTCCGGAAATACTGAATATAACATTTCTGGTACTATTCGGATATTCTTTCGTAAGCTTTGCTTTTTAAATGAAAACATTTGACTATTTTCATACCACTGTACAAACTTGTGAAAAAATCATACAAATGATGAAGTCAATTTATTCGTAATGCCATTCTACGATCATGGCCCAAATTACGGAACTTTATGTAAACCACAAGTTATAGCAAAAGGTGTAGTATTCGAATATGGCGGCGAATGTTTCCCTATAAGTATGCACACTCACAAATGTAATTTGAAACAAAATTAAGTCACTGTAACAAAAATAAAATATCTTAAAACTAAACAATTAATATGGGGCTATTCATCACAACAAATTCGGGTCTATTTGCGTACCCGAGCGTACTGACGGGTACAGACTGCACAATTCTGGTACGTGTACCCGAATTCGGGTACGGTTGGCTACTCTGTCTGGTGGAGGACGAGGTTTTAAAGGCGCCTCGTCCCCCCTTCCCGTATTACCAGTAGATACCTGATCTCTCGCTCCTGCTGCAGCTCCCCCTTATATACCCCACACTCCTTATTCTCGAATTATCTCGGCGGGTCTCTGTTCTCCAACCGCCTGGAAGGATGTCGCTTCAAAGTCAAGCACCACCCCGAGAGATAAAGAGGGAACAGGATCATTCCAGATCACGATATTTTCTCTCGGTTACCCGATACTGGGCGCAGGTGGTTATCATGGAGTAATACAATCCATGCAGCACCCGAGGAGGCCTTTTAGCGCTGCCGCCACTGTATTGTATTTCGCCGCCCTGCCCGACAGCCACGGCGCCGAGGAGTGGGTGGGAAGCTCCGCCACCACAGTATCGTACTACACCGCCCAGCCAGACAGTCGCGGCTTGCAACAATACATATTCACTTTCAATTAGAAGCCAATTTTACTGTTGTGAGCATTTCAAATCCATTTGTATCTTTTCGTCTTGAAAATTATCAAAGTAATGTAAATCGCTTGTATACGATAATCTTGAAAAATGTATAGGGCCTACTGATTTTTTCCAATATAACTTACTTCATATTTAACCCTGAATAAGCGTGGATGATGGGTCAAAAGTTAGATACTGTATTTTTTTTTCTTCACGTTAGTTCAATAGAACATTTTCGTTTGCTTTTCTGAAAATCCGTACGAGATTCTTTATTGGAGCAAATTGCTCAAACTTTATGGACTAAAATTTCTGCCATGTTATAATAAAACGTTCAGGTAGTGTAATACAAAACAACCGTCTGTGGCCATGACTTGATTCGAGCGTAATTCGGGATAAGTCTATAAATCGAAATAAAATTGTACTAGTGACCACACCCATCATTTGTATTTTGCTATTTATTAATACCGTAATAGTTACCTAATACATTACAGCACGAAGAAGTAATAATAAATGGAAATATTTTACTAATAGCGAAACATGATCCCATAATCCACCCCCCCCCCTCCGGCCATGTCACCGCCTTAGGTCTCAGCCGACTTCAGGTAACAATAGGCACCCCTCTGCCCCCACTACCTTCCCCAAAGACCTTTTACAAGTGTGCTCAGAGCCACGCCAGACTCAGCGGCAGACATAATCCTCTTTGCTTGACAGCACCATAAAACCTGCGCCAGTGCTGCTCTCTGTGAGAATTTGGCTGAACTTTTAGCTGGGACCTTTAAATTGTCTAGTACGACGTGACTAGGACTCACACGCACATTTAAAGAATTCTTTACTCAAACAGTTCCTTTAAAACAAAATCCCCAGCCAGTGTAGGCCAAAGCCTTAATTATGGACGTTTTGTGCTATTTGGCAGCTACAAGAAAACATTTAGTTTTAAAAAAATTAGAGAAGTCGTGCATGTACCGCAAAGCATGTTTATAGTAAAACTATTGCAGTGAATTAGTCAACAATTGCAGTGAATTATTCGTACTAAGTCACACTTCGAGTGAAGAAACAGACAAGTGTAAAACGCGAGTGGATTTAAAATGTGCTGACGAATAGAATAAATATATATATATATTACTGACACTATTAAAATGACTATTCAGGCTTTGGTATTGCATCACGTTAGAAAGAAAAGACGAGGGTGTAATGCCTTGTCATCGAAGGGGTCATTAGAGATACACAGTGCAAACACTCAATGCGGTAAGGAACAATCATAGCATCTAAAATCGTGCTCCAGGCCATAACAAGAAAATTTTTACAATAACAATACATTACACGAAAACTATGAGATAAAAAAATCTCATAACAGTACAATTAAGTTACATTTTGTGTCTAAAAATAAGATACGAAACATCTTCAAAATATAAAAATAAGAACTTTACAATGGAAATTGTGTGTGATCAGTCTACATGTGCTAATTCAGTGTACTGGCACACACATGGAGTCTTGTACACTACCACAAATACGTTAAGTTAAGAGAAATAGTCGCATCTAACGGAAGTGTTAATACGAGTTGCTTCTCTTTGGGATGCAGGACAGTCTCACTTAGACTATAGTTATTTTTCTCAATCTATTGCAGTTAGTTAATTAATTATATTTATTTATTGACTTATTTTTCAAATGGCACAAAGTAAAGTTGCATACACATAGAATTAACAAAAAGTAAGAAAAATGTATAACAATAATAAAATTAAAATTAATGATGACTAACCTGATAATAATACAACAGACCACTTTACATATTCTTGCGAAGTAGCAACCAATAAATACTCGTACAGAGTGTCAAATTTTTCAAAACTAAAAAAGGATTATTAAATAAATAAATAAATAAATAAAAGACCAACACAAAGTCCTAACTCTTTGGTATGTAATTTACGTGTACACTAAGTAAGAAGGTTAAAAAATGAAATGAATTAATTTATGTGACAAGCAAGACAACGTAACTATGTAGCAGTCCACAAAATATACTAACCAATAATTAATTTTTACTTACCTTAATAAGCTACTATCTTTTAGGCAGCCAGATGTTTTAAAAATGTCAGCTAAATTCCTGAATAGAATTTTCACAAATTTAAAAATAAACAATTATCAATATAAAAACAAAGCCACAGATACAGTATTTACAATTATTACGAAAATAATTATAGTTCATGAACTGTCACGTCTAAAAATACAATGCAAAAGCAACATAAAATTATATACAGTTATCTAAGTTTGAACATTAATGAAACTAATATATTTCGGAGCAATAAATTCGGCACTTTCAATTAAAATTGTAGTTCATTTATATGAACTTGAAAAGGAAGCAATAATGGTTGGGAATCACAGCAAGGAATTTAAATACAGTATTTATATGCCTAATTACGATTTCCGGATTCTCAAGCTCGATGGTTTGATGTGTTTATGTCGCCATTTTTGAAAGCCGGGAGTGTTGACAAATGCCGCACATTCTCATCGCTCGTGAACATAATTTTGCTTATAAAGTTTTAGATTTTGCATTATATGACATAATCTATATCTTAATTTAACAAGCGTATGTCGTACATTTAGTTTTACCTACGTATTTTAAGTTTAATTTACGGTGTCCGTGTTGTTGGCTATGATTAATTACAGTGATTAAGATTCTCAGGGCTAACTAAGTACATGTAATTACAGAGTTTTTATATAAGTCCATCTGTCATGCTAAACT
This sequence comes from Medauroidea extradentata, assembly GCA_003012365.1. Lineage (NCBI taxonomy): Eukaryota > Metazoa > Arthropoda > Insecta > Phasmatodea > Phasmatidae > Medauroidea > Medauroidea extradentata. The sequence goes on from PNEQ01085036.1 coordinate 4,390, forward strand.
GCTAACACCGACTAAATACGTTAAATACTGTTAATCTTGTAATATTTACGCGCATATTGATAAATAATCTATGTTGTGTTATACTTATAGTGTTTTACTTGTAGACTAGTACTAGAAATTCATAAGATTTTTTTTTCTGTTAACCATGTTTTAACTAGGCACTTGCAAAACTCACTTTTTTCGCCTGTGTTATATTTTTTAACAGTGTCAATTGTAGAATGTGTGTGATATATAAGGTTCGGTGTAAGAGAAGGCAAAATTGTCTTCACTGCGCCAAATAAAGACGTTTTATGTATTTATGTATTATGTAGAACACCCCTGGCAGTTCTCCCCGCCTCAAAGTTGCCTGAACATTCTGTACCGTTAGATGCTCTATTGGCGTACACCCCGGTGCCCGAGGTGGGGCGCGTCAGCGCACAGTCCTTGACTAGCTACTTACCAAAATTTGCGATTGTGTCATCTCCCCTTTCTTTGAATGCTATCCCGAGCCTTTCCTCAAGTCTTGTCGAAAGGCTTGGTTCATAATACGAGGTTTGATAAAATACTGTGTTTTAAAGAAAATGTATCTTTGTGCTGGTGATTGAAATTAGAGTTGTATGCTTTTCTTCCCATTGCACATTCATATAGTTTGTTGCCAGTAATTAGTATTGTATCATTGGTAATTTGTGTACCCCGCGTCACAAAGCTGACTGAGTAAATTACATATTTCACACTTCTCTCTACCGTATTAATATTGTCTACATTATTTTACATTAGTAAAATAAAACTATTTTTCTAAAACAATGTCATCATTATTGTACTATAATCGAGACCATGCAGTCATTTTTTCGGCCGTTCAGATAATTATATGGAAACTGTTACCAATACAAATAAGGAATAATTTATACAGAGCGTTCAGTGGCAATTTTACAACAGAAAGCAGAACAAATTTTAAAACTTCTTTACCTGATGAGTAAAAACGTAACTAACTTATTTAACCTTTTCCTGCATTCTGGTTGAGGTATATATATTCGTCATACATTGTTTTCCTATTTGTATGACTTGGAAGTGTAATTGAAAATGGTGCTGTATTAATAACGCATCAGTCCCACAATAACTGATGTCATTCCCCAAGAGATCATTTGATATTGTAGTCTGACAAATTTTACTTTATACATTCATTTATTGTCACTTTACAATATTGTTTTCTTGCCTGCTTCGTCTCCGAAGTTCTTCACAGCAACTACAACAAAGAAATCCATATCACTTAAATAAACCCTCCAAAATATGTAGCCCATAAACTTGAAACATGCAACAGATATAACATAGTGGGTTATATTCACCGGTAGGTGCTTAGTAGTAATCAAAGTGCTTATATTGCACCAACATACTCAGCATTTAACGTCGGAGATCATCACAATAAATGATATATTATAATTATTACTGTAGACGATACAGCCTTCAAAAATATTACCGTTATCGCGAACCACCAAAAGTGATTCTACACTCTAACATAATTAATACAAGAACAAGACATTGGGCACATGTGACACAAGACAAGAATACATTTGTATTTCTGCAAATGGGGTTATACTATCTATGCACGTGGAATTAATACACTTAACCAATTCTTACTTAAATACTGCGTACGTCAGTGCGTTGAATTTATCGTATTTCAATATCCTGACAGCTGTTTATACTATTAGACAGTAGTAAACGTCATATTAGAACTCATGGTGAACATATATTTGAAAGTTCTTGTAATTTACATTGTTTTATGTTTGAAAGTAATGAAATAATAATTAGTTAATCTTTTCTACACTTGGACTCAAAATTTTTGATCCTTCAATAACCAATTACAATTAAGTTTCCGATTTTATATATTCTACACAGCGAAATTTGTTATAATTTCAAGTTAAGATAAACTTATTCAGATGCCCTCGAAAGCTATATGTTATGTTTCAAGTAAAATGTATATTTTTACACGGATTATTATTTTTATTTGCCCTTAGGCCTCCTTCCGTATACTGTTTCATAAAATGCATTATTAGTTTCATAAAGAAATTAAACGCAGCCGTTATACAACTTAGGTTTTTTATATCAGTGGTGCGTAGAACATTTTCATACCAAAAAAAAAAGGGGTAGCCTTAAATTTAGGGCTTTCGTTACCAGTTTGTGGAATTTTAAGGGAAATAAAAATTTACCTTATCCCATATTCGTACTTAATTGTACACTTTATCTATACTTATTTGAAAAATTTATTTTGGTTTTTACCTTAATAGGTTTCATGAAGATATTAATGCGGTTTTATGATGTAACTGGAAGAAATAGTTCAATTTAATTACAGACCATAGCTACTATTGACGCGATTATCAATGTTTCAGGCGCATGCTGGATGTACGGAAGTTATGTGCACTCAATAGCATGCAAATACTTCTTCACCAGAGCTTCAGTGACCCCTGCAGCTCTGGTTTGTGAAATTAATCAAAGTCAGCCCATACCTACCCTGGGCCTTCGACTCCAGTTGTAGTAGTAATAATTGTCCACCAGCTGCATCAAATACTCGTGCAAACTGTGAATTCGGGAGTCGCTTCCTCCAATTTGTTATTGTTATAATTATGATAAATCACAACCCACAAGCCCAGTAGCGTAGCCATTATTTGTGTATTTAGAGAAGGGGAAGGTAAACCTGGTAATATCGTAAAAGAACATCGACTACGCCCGATTTCAAGGTGCAAAATAGTGCAAATTTTGCAGTTTCCGTACCCAACATACTGATGAAAATATTGTTGCGTGCCGTGCGGCGGACTATTAAGGTTGTACACTGTCACTACTTGAAAGATGTTGATTGCATATATGACCGAATTTTATCGTGATTTGTACTGATTAATTAACTGATGGTAGACAGTTTTTGTGCTTTAATTTTGAAAGTTAATTAACGTGTCTGTGACACAGTGGTAATTGTGTGCATAACTAATTGTGTTGTGAGAGCTATAGTTGGTTACTGTTTTGTGTATTTCGTAGCTTTGTGAGCTATTAAATCCAGTACTTAATTTAACTCTTATTTCTAATTATAAGACCTCTATCCCAAAATAACTCATGGGAATTGCCGACATATAAAGTTTATGTGTCAAACTTGTAACAATATTATCAACTTTTAATATTAAATATTTTTCTTTTTATCATCTGAAGGGGGGAAAAAAGGGGGGGTTGTTAGAAACCATTATACGCTCCCCCCTCCAAATATGCCCCTGTACTAGCCACCTGCGACAAGGCCAGTATTTCTAGTTCTGTCACAAGCTTTAACCTACCTCCCTCTGCAGTTGTTGAATTACTGCAGTCATGCCCTCGGCGTTCCAGTGGAGCATGTCCACTCGACCTCCCGAAAACCTTGAACAAAATAAAAGTCCTATTTGGAAGAAAAAAACACAATGTGTATATGGCAGGTAATGTAATGCTTTATATCCTTTACCATGTTGTAATAAAATTAGCGTGTAATTTACAACGAAACAACGATTTACATTATAAACTAAATATTACTTTACACTTCATTTAATACATAATGCATGCAGTTCTGAATGTCTTAAAAGGCCCACACACAGTTCTTGTTCCTTTTGCAGTGCTCACCCATGCGCGTGGCATTGTTCAACTGGTATTTGACTATGTGCATATCCAGGCCCGTAAGAAGGTTTTATTTATTTGGAAGGTGGGGGGGGGGGATACAATTCCTATAACTATCTTATTTTACAAAAAAAAACAGCTAAGCCAAGTTGTAACAATGCTCCAAAAATAATCGATTGACACCATTCGGACGAAGTACTATTATAAGTAAATTTTTAAGATACTGATTTACACTTTTTTTTTTTTACTTCACGCAGGAGTGGGTGGGGAGTGGGGTGTTTAATCATCAAATACCCCCTCCGCTTAGCAAGGCCCTGATAACCCAAATTCGGAAACAATGTAGTACACTGAACGTAAAACTATGTACGGAGTTTTTCTTGCTGAATAGTATTTATTGCCAAAACGCTTGGTCTCAATCATGTCCAGTGAACAAGCAACGAAAGACAAGTATACAACACCGCAAAGTTTGATATTGAGCTATAAACGTGACCACCAAGCAATGATCTCACTTAAAGGGCTTCATGACATACGATAATAATTTGTATGTAAATGTATTGCAACAGCAACATCGCAGAGTAAATAATGAAAAAACAGCCGTATTTAATTCGCCGTAACTATAAAACCGGAGTAAAGTTTCATTTTCATGAATGTATCGGACAGTTATTAAAAATGTTCTACAGTAAACAAAAATTTCAATAGCTCCTGAGTTATTACTTTAACTGCGTGTGTGTGTATGTGTGTGATAACCCCGTTTTAAGATGAACTGAAAACAACTGGTTTTTAATGAAGTTATTATATGTATTATCATTTACTTTCAGGAGGCACCATTTTTCAAAACTGATTTCACTTTAAATGTTTATTTATTACAAATTGATATAGCCTCATCAGAAAGTGCGGGTGCAGAAACGGTTTGAAATCTGATTTAAGGATTAATGTGATGTTCTACACATTACCCAAATTCAACAATTTGGATGCCATTAAACAATTATGACACAATATCATCAACTATTCTTTAATGCAGTTCCATAAGTTCAATACGTGTGCGGTGTTCATAGAAATTCTATGCTTACTGTCTTTGGCTCTTCAGTTGTAAGATTTTTTTTCTGACATGGCGAACGTTTTGGGATATCGTCAACATACAGAATTAATGATAGTTAATTTTTAACTAATAGTAAGTGCAAACTACTGAGCATTTACTTTTCAACTATCGCTCCTTTTCGCGATCTATACGCCGAATCGTTGTATTTCCTTGGCTGGGGACACCATCATTTGACTCTCGCAACTGACTCTAGCAACTCATCGTACATTTAACAAGATATGTATTCCAACACGAGCACACGACTAGTATTAGGGCAGCATCCTTAGGTTTTCCGAGGGTTGTCGTCAGTAGCACACGCGTTACATGTCTGTACAACGCGATCACAAAACTCATACAGAATCGCAGCGTCACATACCAAAAATTTGTTGATTGATTGTTACAAAACTTATTCCACCACGACACGTTTAGGAGAAATAAATGTGTGAGTTATAAAATAACAAGATCTTTGAAGTGTTAAACTTTCCTAGCATTTTTTTATCAAATTCACAACTAGCCTTTAAAAAAAACAGTTTTTAAATTGAGATATAGCTTTAGACGTATAGCTGTAACACGATAAAATCCGTTACAATATTTACAAAAACCAATTTTCTGCCGTGTGAGATGTGTAATGACTTATTGCCAACTATCAGCCACGTATTGAATGAAAACACGTCACGTGTGTACAATGTTGTGTCTCACACTCCCAGAACACTGGTTCAGCAACCTTTACACCAATTACTCTAAAGATAGACATTGACCAGAAAAATATATTTTATCAGTCTGTAGTTTTATTATTATAACATTTATTACCTTTCGAACATGTGTGTCTTCATCGACCCATTTTGTGTGAAGGTTCCTTCTGGGTCTATCACCTGCATGCCTTCCTCTTCTGTAACAAAGGCAAATCATATCAACTTGACAACTTTTTTGTTAAGATGCTGTAAATACGAAAACAAATGTCTTTGCGTCCATACTATACTAAGGAAGTTAAAATCGTAAGAAAAATAGCTGTTGTAATATAATTTTTAGATACGATGTCGTGCATAAGAAAGATTGTTTATTGCTGAAATCTAGTTGTTTTCGGTTTAATCTTCATAATTATAAATTTCATTTTCAAGTGTAACTCGACATATTAATACCAAAACATGCAGATACCATACTGTGAATGTCTCTTTAAATTAATTCCCTTTGCAATAGAGTTTCCGAAACAGGGATCCCAGCCAGTCTGGTAACCTCAGACTGTATGTCTACGGCATTCTTAAGTTACACGAAATTGTGGCCCAACAGTTAGCAAAATGACGGCAACTGGTTTAGGTGCTTAAACGTTACATCTATGTTTACGCATCTTTGTCGTTGCAACATTTATTACAGTCCCCCTTTTTTTTTTCTGTGAACTGTTATTTTCTTGTTGCATCACGAGTTTTGCCCCTTTTCCTTCTCAAACGGTAACACGTTAAGTGCTTAAAATAACTCTTTCACCACATCACTCGCCTACATTTTTTAAGCCAGCAAAAAATTATGATAACAGTAACGTCACAAAATTTCAAACTGTCTATATTTTGACAAATACATCTGTCGCTCATATTACCTACTCTACGCTCGGTAACACTCGTCAACTGCAATAACGAAAGTACCCCTTCGTACGATGAGGCCCGAAAACCTCTTAAAAAGTGCGTTATGTTATTTAAAAAAAAAAAAATTGTCATACACGTTATGGATGAGCACAAAGCTAATATTCACTTATGTTTGCAAACTTTGTATGCGATATTAAACAAATATCATCAAAATTTATTAACACTGGTTTAGTTATAAATGTAACCAATATTATTGGTCAGTTTATAATGTTATTAATTTCAAGATGCTTGTAGGTAAATTAAGGAGGTACATCGAACTGAGTAGAGATATTCGGGCGGCTTTGAAAACCATCGATCTTTGGAACATTGGAACCAAAAAGAGTTGAAGAGATGGATATGAAGTGGCGTTGGAATGTGATACTGAAGTATAATGTTAATTTCTTGGGCAACATGACTACGTTATACCACGTGTGAACTTACGAGAATAAACCGTATTTGGGAGCAAAACCCTGGGAATAAGTCAAATACTTAAGAATTTTGGCTGATACTGTCGAGAACCCGAATTTTAAATAATTGTCAAGGAATTAATCCTATTGCCTGTAGTACTGTCAGTAATGTTTAGTGAAATTGGTCGGCCACATAACACGGAAAACTTAATTTTGTTATCGTTCATAGTGCAGTTGCTCTGACTCTTCGGTGCAATACTATGCTTATTAACCTAGCTTACGACCTGAGTGAGGTTCAACTGTGTGTTTGACGATATACAGGATGCACATTAAATTTCTGGCCAAATTGATATGAAAACACATACTCGACCACAAAGTGTCCAGTTAACTATAAATAGCCACATTTGCCATGTGCATGTGCTCATTTTAAACATTTAAGAGAATATCGACAAGTATATAACAGTTCCATTAAAGCCTTGCACACACACGCTACTGTTACTGGAACAGCTGTTACATGTACTTTTCTCTTACCTGCCAGGTTACGAACCGCCTCGTTGAATTCCCTCCGGACGCGTTCCGCAACGGAATGTCGGCGGATTTTTGGGATTGGCGGTAGGAGCATTACTGCCACCGTGCTGCCTCTACCCTTCAAAGTCGCGAGTATCCGCCGCATGTCGCGGACCATTAGGTACAATTTTGTCCCTCTCTGTGAAGAATATACGAATAAATGTTGAGTAATGTTTGCCAAAAATACACAACCAAAAACTGTAGACAATTTTTACAATAACAGCAAATTTTACAGTAACTGCATTACCAATACGTCATTTGTTCCCACAAGCACCAAGACACGTGTCCTCTGGAACATGGATTGGTTCCTCTGGAGCCTCCTCGCACAGTAACTCAGTGTGGCACCACCAACACTGTAGTCCAGGACTTTTTTCCTGTTACCTGTTAACAAGCATAAGTGAGTGACACAACATGCTAAACATGTTGCTGTAACATGTAGGCCTACATACAACATGAAACTACAGAATTCGAGTCAACGAGCTAACACACTTCTCAATTTTAGCATACGTTAATATGCCGAGCTGGTCGTTAATCAAACAATATTAATGTCAGGCCTGTATGTAATTTGGGTATGATTACGCCTATAATTACGTCACCAACAATCATTGGTAGACTCTTATAAATAAAAGATCACGTTACATGTCTTAATTTTTGTTATAAGTAAAATATTTATTATATTGGACATATTTGGAATTTTCCACTATAAGATTAAACTGCAAAGTTGTAAAATAAAACTGTATGTAACTTCAACTAATTCCGTCATTGCTGCAATTCCAACTTGTGATAGCAACATCATTAGTTCATTACTGCAGTTATATAGCTATCAGACTGGGCATTTGTAATGTTAAACAACCGTAAATAATATAATCATTACATGACAATTTCTACAGCTGTAAAAATAAATACTTCATAATATTTAAATCTAAACTTTTACATTGACATATTTAATTCCTTGTGTAGTAAATTTAAAACAACCAAACAAAGAAAAAAGATCACCACTGGATTGGTATGTTTTATGTGTACATACACGCAAACTTGCGCACACTCACCAACGCGTGCATACATATACACATACATATGTGATCTGCGCACCATGCATGGCTCTCAGAACCGCGCTATGTGACCTCTCCACATACAGAATGAACCGAATGTATTGTATACTGTGACTGATATTATTGTTAGAAAATTTGAAGTTTACGGTTATATTGTTACAAATTTACAGGTTGTTGGGATACTCACCCGAAATATTTAAGGAGGTGAATTCTTGTACAAAATATGATTAGCATAATATAAAGGAACGTACAGTTTTTGCAACATATAAGGAGGGGCATTAAACAAAAACCAGGAAATTTTTTGAAATGATCAGTGTTAGCGAGTTGTACAACATTTCAAAAAATAATAAATTAACAGTATGTAAACTACTGCCTACATAAAAATAGGTTCACCGCCCTATAAGTGCGTACAATTTTGTCATATAGTGTTTAGAGCGAGAACGATAATTATGTCTGCCACTGTGTCTGGCCTGACTCAAAAAGGAGGGGATGGGTTAGGGGGTGCGAAAAAAGATACAACACCTCATTTTCTTACCTGCTAAGCCAACTCCAGGGGCGTCGGAATTGGAAGGGGGGCATGGGTATATTGTACCCCCTTGACTTCTGTTAGAGGGTGCAGAGGGTGGCAACGAGAGTTTATTTATTTCTTTACGTTTATCTATTAGTCTTCTTGTTTTACATTTAATTAATTTTATTCATTAAATCTGAAAGACAGAAGACAGACTGGTGCGTCTTATCTCACATAACATATACGTTTGTTTCAGTCACCACACCACTTAATCGGTGTTCAACATACGATATTTTCAATCTCATCGCATCTGCATTAATGACATCAGCTGTCAACGACCACCCAAACTCCACTACCACAATTATACCCCTTAAGGGATCTTCTTATTTCAAGCCTTTTGTCCTTGTCGAAGCATGGGAGTGGGAAAGTGATAAGGGAGGTAAGGGTTCGCCAGTCAACAACAGTATCGCTTCTACATGCGGAGACCTCGATTAGAATGGGATGTTCTCGTAATTTGAGTTTTTTTTTATTTAGCACTTTAAATGGTGACAACATAGTTTTACTGCTGAAGAGTGTGTAGCAAAGTCCAATGCAGGTCCCTATTAGGAAAATAGGTTTTTAGCTGCGGCAGTCAACAGACTGGTTAATTTTTTTATTAATATATATATATATATATTTTTTGGCTGTTGTGAGAGGCTCCAAAATCATTTTAATAGTAACAACTATGTCTTGAAACTACGATATAATCACCATCTGAAGTATTTCTTCTTTCTGTAGATGAACACGTTAGGCGCTCGTTTAGTAGCTGCGAACGTAAATACGGATTTCTATCACACTGCAGCGCAATTTTCTGGTATATAGGCGAGCTCCTTAAAGGGCATTGGCGTACGAAAACGTTACATATTTCAAATTTTTGGTATGATTTAGCGCCTTTAGAGAGGTGTGATAAAAAAATTCGTGCATATAACGATTTACAGTATGCTTACAAATATACAAATTATTACGTTGTTATATTTCCCTTGCTTTGGAATTATCGGAGCTGAGACAGGCGATAGAACCCATCGCGCAGAAATTTTCGGATAGTACAATTATTTTCAAATCCAAACG
>PNEQ01085037.1:0-15287 GCA_003012365.1 Medauroidea extradentata
TGTAACAATTGTAATTGCATATTTTCTAAGTAGGCCGGTTTACAAAAGGTGCCTATTGTTCGTACGTCCATTATTCATTCTATTTTCAAGCATTTAAAGAACAAAAAAAGTCAAGTCATTATATTCCGTACACTAGACGTGGTATTCCTACATGTTGACTACAATTCACAGGAGGAAAAATTTCTATTCATTAATGGTTTATTATACATTTACCTTATTTCTATATTTTTCAGTCAGTTTAATGCTTAGAAACTATATTTATGGAAATAAACATTAATTTCATTTTTACCTTATTGCAATACATAATATATAAACAAGTCAAAAAAAAATTGGAGTGACTGGGTTTCGAACCCAAATAAAATTATTACCAGGTCGACACGTTAGCGCATGAGCTACTCGATCAATTTCGTAAGAATGCTCAATAAAATATATGTTTACAGCAAAGCTTTTAAAATTACAAATTTGATGATTTTGGATTATTTGGGCTTTTAAATGCTAGTGAGTTATTATTTAGTATTCCTGCTGCCACAAAGTTTCATTTTCTGTATTATTAGAATGTTTTTGTTTTCTCTCTTTATTATTAAAAGCGATATTCGTCCAGCAGCGGTACAATACGTTGTAACGTACGTAGCCGTCTGTAGGGTTAAGTGTACTGCGCATGCGTAGTTATATTAGGACAAGGAAAAGTCACAGATCAGTCCTGAATAGGCAATGACCTTACCCTAAACCCTTATACAAACGTTTAGGAATACCGATAAGGCCTAGGCATGACATATGCTGCACCTAAACCCTTATACACACGTTTAGGAATACCGGCCTTAGAGTTTCAAGGGCCGAATGAAGGTAGCCTTATAACCAGGAAAACATTGTATGGGTGTTCATTCTAGCAGGTTTCTACAGTGTGTACACAGCATTTGATTTTCATGATGGTAAGAAAATAATTTGGTTGTAGAGTGTTATCTTGTCTTTTACATCTAACTAATTTTAATGTTATTTAATTATTTATGGATAAGGGATCCTAAAAATGGCGTATAAAATTGCTAATTTCGTTTTTTTTAAATGTTAAAAGCTGTGAAAAATGCTGTCAAAAGTGGAAATGCAGGTCCGCGACGTTTGCGAAGTTATTCTTCACTGGTTTCTCTTTTTCTGGCCAAGAACTAAAAGTAGTTAAGTACTCACGAACATTATTATCAAGATACCTTTATAGAAGATTGCAGGCTTTCGCAGCCGTTGTCAGGCCGGTTGTCTTGGCTTCCGGGCTGGAGCCGCGTCTTGTTGGTAGCTCGTACCGACGTTTCGCTGTACCTTGCAGCAGGCATCGTCAAGGTGTCTCGAGCAGGACTGAAAGCCAGTGTGCCATTTGGCACTTGGTAAAGGTTTTTTTTTATTTTGGCAAAGCAACCTTCCTGTATGGTTATTATGTCTCCTTTTAATTCCTGTAAGAGAACTTTGTGACATTTTAATTCTCTAATTTAAATTTTTTTGTCTAACAAAATGGCGTTTGGTGCGTCAAAACTTACTGTCTCTACAATGTACTCTTAAATTAATAGTATCGTGCTAGATGGCAGCTGTTTGCCAAAAAAAAGTTTTAAAATCTTCATCACATGGTCAGCATTATAGCAATTTATTGTAATTCCTTTTATTGATTATACTAACATGCTGATACGTGGATAAATATATAAACATGTTATTATTATTAATTAACGTTTTTGTTGAATTTTTTAATTTTTTTAAATAAGTTTGTGTAGCTGTGATATACGGTGCACATTTGAAATCACTTAGTAACGATTTGGACGTACGTACGATATGCTGGCTAAGTCTTTTTCCATTTTTTTCTCTTCAATCACGCCATTTGTGAAAGTAACACGTATTTTTTCTTTCCGTTTTGATGGTTGCATTTTTAATGCATTAGTTTGTTCTCTGCCCGCCTTTTGGGTAAGTTTTGTTCTTATTACGAGCCAGGTGGTGTTGTCAACCTTACTTTTCTCATTTTAACTTCTTTAAACTTGTGTTAATAGCGGTCCTAGTTCCCGGGCGTTTCGCTGCCATGGCCCAAGACCCTCGCCTCCTCGTAACATCTTGGAGCAGTTCGTGTCAATGCCTGATTAGGCTTCCGAACTACCTCTGGGGTGTGTTGGCTTCTTGATTCTGAGCCTACCCCGTGCTCGTGATGTTGCTTCCCGAGCAGCTGAGGCCTGGCATTCTGCACTCTTGTGGAAAGTGATTTTGTTTTCTTAATAAACTAGCCAGTATGTCGTCACTAGCACACCATACCATAAAAATAACTTCAAGGAGATTGGTGTATCTTCAGGCCTTGTGAACCTCTAAATCTAACTTTCAAATTACTTTAAAAAAATATTTATCTGTAATAAATATTTGTATAAGTAATTTTAATTTCAACCGGGGCGCCCCCAATTTTTGCTTCTTTGAATGTAACTTATTCTCACTCCTGTGAAACAAAGAATTCTCATTATATTATTGTATAACAAAAGGAGAAACTGTGTGTGTGTGTATGTGTGTGTGTATGTGTGTGTGTATAATTATATTGATTTGTTTAAGAAAGTAAAGTATCTTCATGTTGCACACCTCCCCGAATTTTAAATATTTTAACTTTTTCTTTAATTATATAACCGTGACCTATAATGATTTTATCTTAATTAAACAACCAGTTAATTAATGCTTTTGTTAATCCATGTAAACAAATAATCATGAAGGAAATTTTTTGCTAGCCCCCTTTTTTTACCCTTTTGAGAATCTGAATTTTAGTGGAACCTGATCCACATTTTTTTTTTTTTGGGCAATCTCTGAAGGAGAGGTTGGCTGACCAGGAGCTGGAGGAGGCTCTTATATAGAGGCTGGTAGCACCTTTCCTGTGGTTGGCTGTGCCAGAACATAATCTTGACTGGCCACCTCTCCAGCCAATCAGGAGAGAGCTTCAGTGATTGGTCATCCAGGGAACCAATCAGGAGCCCCCTCCACTCCTATTGGCCCAATGGACAGCCAATCACAGGCAAGGTGCTACCAGCATCTATATAAAAGCCTCCTCCAGCTCCTGGCTTTCAGTCTAGCTCGAGACACCCTGAAGATACCTGCTGCAAGGTACGGCGAAACATCGGTACGAGCTACCAATAAGACGCGGCTTCAGCCCGGAAGCCAAGACAACCAAGATGCCTGTATTTTCGCTATTTATTGATCGTATTATATCATTAAAATGCCGCAGTTTCAATGGATTGCAGAAATAACGCCATAATTATTTACATATTGTTTACATGTCACAGGTCATCGCCATACTTGCACTTTGACCACCGCACTGTCTGTGGAGATACTGCAATAAAACTGGCCCGCGGTGCGCACCCGGCGAGTGCAAGTCACCATTGGAACACGAAAAATGGTTGCACTCGGCGAGTGCGGGTGGGGTCTGGAACACACAGCATTTGCCCAGTGCGCACTGAGTTCAGTCGAGTGCAGTCACTGTAATACGCTATTAAATATTTCTTTTAATGTTCACAATGGATCTGTGCTCTTCTCATTATTTGCACCGCCTTATTGAAGTTTTTAACATTGTAAATGTGCACAGATAAGGTTTTGCACACACCTTTGTTTATTGTGAACACTGTTCCTTCATTCGTCTCTTGGCGGCAACACGTACTGACCCAGCGAATCTTATCACCCCCACAACTATAAATAGTTCTCACTAGATGCCAGTAGTCATATTTACGCTAATACTGAGCTATGCAAATATTGTGTAGATGAAAGAAGTTTGGTGAAAAGGTTTTTGGTGCAACATGAGTAACAAATGTCAATAAAATAGAATGTGTGTAGGTATAACCATACAAACAGGATTTTACTTTTCATATTGCACAATATAAAAAATAGTACTGTGACAGTGTTCCCACCAATATATTAAGTGCTTTCAAATTTTTAAAGTTGGAAGTGTTATGCATTTGTTTTCAGTGGGCATTCTGAATTAAGAAAATGTGAAATATTACTTTCTGCTGAAAATAATGTTTATTTTGTGAGTGGGAACTACAAATGTGCTTATTTTAGATCACATTATTTGCCTGCAATTTGGATAAAGAATTGTAAGAAATTGTTAACTCTCAGTGATATTTGCAGTTTCAACCCTTATTCTCTATTTTATGTGTAGTGAATACGAAAAAAATAAGTTCAGTATGTCAATACAATTTGTAAATATCTTAACTTCGTGCTTATAGCGTTTCATGAGCCAGTGTGATAATGCATTGACTTCATCAGCTGCTACTGATTGTGTTATCAATTACCAACAAATAGCTCTTGTGAGTAACAACTTGTAATCTGTCTAGGTACAGTAAATTGCCACAATTGTAAATTATTATTTGCCAAGTGGTCGTTGCAATTTTGTTTTCTACAAAACTAGACTACATTGTCATCTTATACTGTGTAGGTGTATCATTATTGGCTAATGAAATTTACGAGTGAAAGAACATTGTATACACTTCTAATTTTGCGACATTTTCCTTACACATAATTTTATTAAATACCATATACAAAGGTCAAAAGTTTTAACTTATTAAGGGAAGCGCGTGTTTATAAGCTATACTGTTCTACGCAGATGCATGAAGTGGCTAGCTACAACAGTGCTACATATTATTTTTAACTGAAGTTTTGTAATCTAACAGAATTGTATTCTGAATCAGTGCACAACAGTTTTCTGCTTTTTAAAGTAACATAAAAATAACGGTATGGCTCACAATACGGTCCTACCTGCTGGCACCATTGCTAAGAGTTTCCGTATTGTTTGCTGAAAAAAACCGTTGCGACAGTCGCCAACAAAGATAACGTTTTTCAATAAGCGGGATTAACAAAACTTTATTGAGGGTTAAACCTCACTTAAATCTGCATTAGTTTGTCTCATGAGTTTAAGGTAACCAAGATTAAACTTAGCTATTCTGTATTTTTGTTGAAGCAGAGAGAGAGAGAGAATTCTCAATCATGCCGAGAATGGCTGAACAGTGTGCAAAAATAACTAAATGATGAGTTTTTTAGTAAAGGATTCTGTGTTCGCAGAACAAACAGAGATTGTTTTATTGGTAGGCTTGTGTAGTTTTTAAATGAGCTGTGCCTAGTTCATTCCTTAAAGTAATTATTTACTAAATGCTATTATTTTTTATTAAAATGTTTCCAATAATATGGCTACTTGATTTATAGAATGTTGTATGTCACTGTTATTCCTGTTGCACCACAAACATTTAAATGTGTATTAGAGCAGCGAAGGTTAGGTTTGCTTGTCAGTATACTATCTAAAATTTTAGGAGCTGTTTTATAATTTTACTTTCGGAAATATCAATTGGCATAAGTTTACTTGCATTATTAACTTTTCTCAATTTTTGGAATTTTTTAAATATTGTTTTCAATGTATATTATTGCACAGGTCTCTTTTAAGTTCGAAAAATAAACCGTTATTGATTAGGAATATTGTCACGAGGCTGGGCGTAGTAAAATAAATAAAGTAATAATAATAGAGAGATGTGGAGACAGAGTCGTTGCGTTGAAAGTTACGTTAAACCTTGTTTGTAGCTAACATGTTGAATATAAAAAGTAATGTAAGTAAGCTGGGGGATGTGTGTATGTCTGAACTAAGTACTAGCAATGCAGGACTACGATGTGGAAATCAGAGCACAACAAACCTACTGAAATAAAATAATAACACCGCTTGGCAAATTTTGTAGTGCGAGGGGTACTGAAGATCGACCACAGACTAACGTCCCAATACGGGTCGTGTCTCCTATCTTGTATCGCGCATGTACTTGTCACATACTATCTATTAATAAAGTATTTAAATCAAAATGTAAGTTCAGATAATGATAAGGGGACTACAGATCGATTACTTGAAATGAAAGAGTGAATTCAAATAATTGAAGTTTATTACAAAAGATTAAAATAAAACGTTACAAAAATAAAGATTACCTTAATGAAAATAAAATTGTACAATTTGGAAATGATTTTAAAGCATGAAATTGTAAATAGATGTTATTGATTGTGATTAATTTTAAACAAGTATTGCATTAAGACAAGATAATGCACAGTAAAGTGGTTTCAGTCATTACAAAACAATCAAACTCCAGGTCATTACATTACTCGGAAACATTTAATAAATGGCGACTGTACTAGCCAACAACAAATACACGCGAAAAGGAATCCACGACTATTACATCCAATACATGAGCACGATAGCTACAGGGGAATGAATAACAATTAAGAATAAAAAGAAGGTGTAAGGGACTGTAAGTACTTGTGTACACCCAGTGTGTAGTTTTGTTCGCTACACCCAGTAGCTCGCCTCTCGCCATTGGCTAGTTGCCGTCAGGCGACAACTCAGGCGTCAGCCGCGTGCTAGCCGGCCCGCCCCCGCCGCGCTCAGAGCGCGAGGCAGTTCGTAGTTAGCAGTCCGCAAGGCATGACGGGTTGTAAGAGTGTTCAGTCATACGCCCGCGCAGTAAGACGTGCTGTAATGTCCGTTGCTAGTTAGCAGTCTGAGCAGTCAGACGTGTCTTTAGTACTAGCATGACAAGTGTGGTAAGACGTCCGCGTGTATAGACGTAGGCGCGCAGTAATGAGAGCACGAGTACTAGAGTCGCATGTAGGCTAGAGACCTATGCATGGGCTGCCGGCGAGCACGCGTGAGTGCCCCACAGCTACGTCACCCTCTCTGTATAGTGTGTGGGACATTAGCATGTCAATAAATGGGTAAGACGCGCACAGTAATGTATAATGATCTTGTTAACTGTGACACCCGACATACCCACATTCAGGCCTTCTACCATCACAGGCCTAGAGACGACATAATCAGGTGTCTGCACTGTCCAGCGCAGTGCTCGAAATCCCGTGTAACGCCCTATATAAAAAAGGGGTAGTTACAAAGGAATACTTATCGTTTTGATGTTCCTGCCCAGCGAAGTCGCATCCATCTTAGGGCTACGAAGTCTTCTTATCCCCTAATAAATAAACGACTACCCAAAATTGAAATTACTAGTAATAAAAGCACTAACGAACTAAACTTAAAATCCTGCCATCTGGCAGCTCGAGCCCTTAGGCCGTCGCCTCGCCCATCGGGGCATCACGGGCGGAGGAACTGTACGAGAGCGGAACGACAGAAATGTGCTGCAGTGCACTTCTTGCCCGTGCGCCTGCCCTACTATAGCTGTTAATGTTGGACAAGGGAGCGGGGGAGTGTCCAGTGGCCCCGGAAGACCGCCGCACATCGAAAGTGCCAGAAGGACCCACAGTACATGACCGCCAGACGATACCGACACATCCATCACCACGCCCCCCCCCCCATCTACCAACAACCTGACACAAGGCCATCGGCCTGCACACTCTACCGAGACACAGCCCGCAAAGGAATCTACTAGCACTGCAGTGGCAACAAACTCTGCAGGCTACCAGGAACAGTGAACTAAAAAAACTCACGAGACTGTCAGAGAACACTCTAGACTTCCATGATCCTAAATTCAAAGATGTGACTCCCCGAAAACTTAATACTTTTTAAATTACAAACCAAAATAACTGTCCTACTTATTTCGAGTATGGATAAGAAGAAAAAACTAACAAAAATTAATGCCCGAAAATTAGCTACGTGACAATATGATTGCATTTTTAAAACTCTATTTCATGTCTGATATGTCTTGGTGCAAAAAGGTTTAAAACTAATGATTCAACATTTTTCTTTGTTTGATAATGAATTTCTCTGACCAACTGTAAGGTTGTCTGAATTCAAACTTTGATTGGTATTTTCCATTTTTATAAAGAAATATTCCTCTAACTGACATCAAACCTAACCTGCAAAGTATACTTCAGTTTATAGTTCTAATCGTCTATATACTATTGTGAATGTTATAACCTGCAACATTTTCATTAATAACCAACATGTAATAGCAGCTCTATAAGTGCCACTATAAAAAAACTTTAATTAGGCTAGTTTGAATATTAAATGTTTATTTTCAGTCGTGTATAGTGCAACGCGTTTTTACTTTTGGTACAATACATATTTCTTTCCTTGACATGCTGAGAATGTTGTTAGTATTCACAGCTGTGCCAATGAGAATCATCCTATGCTGCATGTGTATTTAAACTAGGAACAGGCAGCCTTCTGTCTGTGCAGTAATTAAGTTTAAAGTAGTCATTAATTTTGGAATTTCTTTAACAAGTCATTTAAGAACGCAAAAAAAAAAAATTCCCTCATTTCTCAATTCTGTCCTTTGCAGTAAGTAGTTCTATGTTTAACACTGCAACATAGTACATAGATTTTTTTAACTACTACATGTAAAAACTTATTCTATTAAAAAAAATTATCTTGTGGTAGGCTACATCTGTGATGGCATATGAATTTGTTTACATGAACATGGTACATTTATTTTATTGGTAATATATACGCACTTCGAAAATTGTTGTAGCCATAAAGTAAGGTACATGGAATAGAACAACAGCAAATTATACACAGGCAAACCATACTTCAGTGTGCTTCTTGTTTTTACGATACACATAGTTTTAATTTTGCTAACTTAACGGAAGGTTTTCTTGTACATTGTGCTCTAATGTAGCATCTAGACAAAACAAACTCCAGCTGTGGTAAGGTTGTTTAGTTTTAAAGGAAATTGCTATAGTGGAATAAGGTTTTTCTTATGCATGCTAATTTTCAGAAAGCACTTTTGAAAAGAACTAAAATCAGACCACCAGAGATTACAGTTTAATTTTTGAGTGTGCATCTGGCTATTTAGCATTTACATATATGAACAGTGAGAAAAATAATTTGCATCGGTTTCAAACAAGGGTTTTTATCACAGATTTCTCTGCTGCAGTACATAGACTTGGAAATGTCTATTTTGTAGTTCGGGAGGCTTATTCAAAGTTATTCATTGTGTTTCCTTTCAACAAAAATATTAGTTACTTTACATATTTACACTTATTATTCTCAAAAATCTGTATTCTAAATACTCTTGAACGTACGTTTGTGGTGACTATTTCCGATAACTTAAATTGAAATGAGTCATAAGCTGTTATTCGACTTTCATGACTATTTTAGTACCAAAAAATTGTGTGTTGGGTTATCATTTACAGGTGCAACTGATTATAATCGTGGTGTATTATGTTAAGTTCTTCACAAAACAGTTTTACTAGTCGAGTAAGCAGAAAAAATTGTAATAAACCCCCTTTTCTTATAATGTGTTGAATGAATTACACAAGTGTTTCCTGTCACAATGAATATAATGCGCCATGATTAGTATACTCTGAAATGTCCGAAGTTCATGTGCCACAAGCATTCCTAATTTATATATAAATTAATTCTTAATAGTTAATTAGAAATTGGTATAAATAAAAAGATTGTTGACAATTGATTATTTTAAACAAACCACGTAGCTAATATATTACAAATAAATGAGGGTAAATGGTTTTCTATGGCATCTAGTGGCTTTTTCTGAGTTAGTCATGATTAGAAGCATCTGTTTTTCGTGACGCGCGAAATCGTGAAATTTATCAAATATGTGCGAAATTACAAAAAATAATAATAATAATTACGCAATTTTTAGCGGGTTCCGTAGTAAAGTACGTCTGATTCGAAATATTGACCATACGAATCGAGAAAATTGATTTTGAACTGCGAAAGCGAGTTTAGAGTGTGTCGAAATTGACATGAAAATGGCAGTTGTTAGTTTAAGAAATGCTATTTGTTTCCTGGTTTTACGTGATTCTCATTTATTTTTGTTTGAAATTCGTACTAATAAAATAAATATTATACCTTTTGATACGGCAACATTAATTACGAAAAAATACATTTATGTTTGTAATGATGTGACGTATATTTTGCCAGAATGGGAGTCTCGAAAAATGACACTGTAACATATGTCAAAGTTGGAAACATGTATTTACATTGTTCATATTGTATTAAGTGTAACATCATCATAGAGATGTTATCTATGGATAAATAAAGTGACTAGTAGTTGAAATGGACGCTGCATAATTATTTAAATAAGAAACATTACATGGTGTCAGAAGTGTTTCTGAAGCCTGTTAAATTAGTTTATTTGAAATGGAGACGTTCAGGCCACCTAAGGAACTGAACTTGGACGAAAATGCAGTCGCCAACTGGAAACTTTTCAAACAACGATTTGAAATTTTTGTCACGTCAGGCAAGGAGTCGACATCAGAATCATGCAAAATAGCCTTGTTTCTTAATTGTATTGGTGAAAATGTTCTGAAAGTTTGTAACAACTTTACTCTTCAAGATGAAAATTTGACATTGAGTAAAGTGTACACTGCATTTGAAGAATATATTAAGCCACATTCGAATGTTGTTATTGATTGTCACAAGTTTTTCTCACGAACGAAACAAATGAATGAACCGTTCGATAATTTTCTAAATGAATTTTAAAAATTAGCAAAAGACTGTAATTTTGGTGATAAAGAAGTCATTGCTACGTGATCGTATTATTGTGGCAATTAATGACGAAGTAATACAACAAAGACTCCTACGTGAAGCTGATCTTACACTTCGTAGAGCAACGGACATTTGCCGCGCTGCAGATATAAGGAAACTCCAACATAAGACACTGAAGATGAATGTTCAATATGAAGTAACTGCAAATATTGATGTCCTCAGAGGAAGAAAAATTAACAAACATCCTGGTATGAAATCTTCACTTAACAATGATGGTGAGGTGTCTCCATCATTTGACTGTTGGAAATGTGGATACAAGCATCGACGTGGAAAGTGTCCAGCTTACGGTAAGCAGTGCAACAGATGTGGCAAACTCAATCATTTTGTGGCAGGATGCAAACAAAGAAGTCCACACCAAGCTGTAAATGAGCTCGAAACCCTTAATGTTAGTGAGTTTTATGTGGAATCAATGTCTACAAATAAGCATCTCTCAAAAAGCTGGAAACAAGCTGTTAAAATATGTAACAAGGTAATTGATTTTAAGTTAGCTACAGGAGCTGACTGTAATGTAATGCCTACTAGTATTTTCAATGACATAAATTTCGTGACAAAGCCTACAGTTTAACCGGCAAAGATAACCATTGTTAGTTATACGAATGACAAACGCAGGGCATGCGGCTTCGTAACATTACAATGCAGTGTTAATTGGGCAAACTGGCAAGTCAAGTTTGTTCTACTTGACGCTACTAATGTGCCTATACTGGGTCTGAATGCTTGTAAAGTAACGAAGTTAATAACCAGGTCAAATAGTGTAAATATAGATGTGGTTGAACACACTTGTGCTACTAACACATCAGTATTAAAAGTATGTAATTATGTAAAGTCATGCTTTGTTGCAGAAAACAAAGATCTTTTTGAAGGAGTAGGGTGTTACCCAGAAGAATATTTTATTGTCCTTAAAGATAATGTTGTACCTGCAGTTAATTCCAGTCACAGAGTACCATTTTCAATTAAAAATAAACTCAACAAAACACTGCAAAACCTTTAAAGTAATAACATAATTGAAAAAGTTAACTATGTGACTGACTGGGTGAATAATATCACTGTTGTTGAAAAGCCAAATGGTTCCCTGAGGTTATGTCTAAACCCTCATCATCTTAATAACAGTCTTAAACCTGAGAAATACCCTATTCCAACACTTGATGAGTTGAGCTCTAAATTAACTGGAAAAAAATCTTTTACAGTCTTAGACATGAAGGATGGTTTCCATCAAGTAAAACTAACTGATAAAAGCAGTGATACCTCTACTTTTATCACACCCTTTGGTAAATACAAATACAAGAGATTACCATTTGACTTGTCAACTGCTCCAGAGGTATTCCAAAGATTTAATATGAATTTATTAGGTGACGATGGTGTAAGTGTTTATTTTGATGACTTGATAGTAGTTGGCTGTAATGAAGAGGAACACGATTCTATCTTGGCTCAAGTACTTGAAAGAGCTCGAAAAAATTGTGTGAGGTTTAATGTAAACAACTTACAATATAAGGTTCATCAAGTACGGTACCTAGGACTTCAGTTCAATGAACAGGGTGTAAGTCAAGATCCAAATCAGGTTGAAGCGATAACTTCACTGAAGGCTCCATGAAACAAAAACGAGCTTCTCAAAATACTTGGGATAGTTAATTTTTTGTCTAGGTTTATCCCTACTGTGTCTGAATTAACTGCATCACTGCGACAACTGACTAAAGGGCAGGTGCCTTGGAATTGGACACCAGATCATGGAGCAGCATTTGAAAAGTTGAAAGCATTTATTTCTCATTCTCCTGTGTTAAAATTGTTTGATATGTCAAAACCTATAACTATACATGCAGATGCATCTCAGAATGGCCTTGGTGCCTGCTTGTTGTAGAATGGTCAGCCTGTATCTTTCGCATCACGTAGTTTAACAGACACTAAAAAAACGTTACCCACAAATTGAAAAAGAATTTTTAGCCATTTGTTTTGCATTAGAAAATTTTCACCAATATGTCTATGGAGTTCAGGTTAAAATACTCACTCATCATAAACCTACAGTGTCGATTGTTCAGAAAGATGTGCATAAGATAACACCAAGACTTCAAAGGCTCAAATTAAGACTTTTACGATACAAAGTTGAAGTTGAATACATCCCAGGCACAAAAATGTTCATTGCTGATTTGTTATCACGGTCATACTTACCCAATAGTCAACCAGAAACCGAGACCCATAAAGAAATTGTACACGGTCTAAGTCTAGACGTAGCAATGAGTAATACTAGAATCACTCAATTTCAGGTTGAAACAAAAAAATTATGTAACATTGAACACAGTCTCTAAATATTTTTTAGAAGGTTCGCCTGCATCTAAGGACAAAGTTAGTCCTTGTGCTCAATCATTCTTGTCTCACAGACAAGATATTACTCTTCACAATGGCATGTTGTTTTTGAGTGACAAAATTATTGTACCCAATAGCCTTAAAAATAACATGCTCCTTCAAGCACATGCATCTCACCTAGGTATAGAAAAAACTAAACAAAGAATTATGCAGTTACTTTACTGGCCTGGTATCAGTAGGGATGTAGAGAACTTCGTTGCAAATTGTAAAACTTGTGAAAAATTCAGCAGGTCTAAAGCAAAAGAACCTTTAATTCCACACAAATCGACAAGTCTACCTTTTGAGAAAATAGGTGTAGATATTTTTGAAGTTAGTGGCCATAACTACCTAGCATTGATGGACTATTACTCTAAATGGCTGGAAATAATTCCCCTTCAAAACAAAACTGCTAAAAAGATTAAAAGGGTTTAATTTCTGTGTTTAGCATTCATGGTGTACCTTAATATGTAATTTCTGACAACATGCCTTTTTCAAGTTTTGAGTTTTTGCAATTTGCAAACAAGTGGTCTTTTGAAGTAATTACATCTAGTCCTAAATACCCGAAATCAAATGGCTTAGCAGAACAAGCAGTAGGTATTTCTAAAGCAACGATTAAGAAAACCACAGAGGAAGGTGTTGACATCAGAGGTGCACTATTAGAATATAGAAATACTCCAGTGTCAGGCATGAATGTGTCACCAACTGAATTATATATGTCACCTAAAAATACGGTCACCTTTACTTACTGTCAAGTCTCAACTAAAACCTCAAACACACGATGTAGGAGACACTCTAAAAGCTAGAGAGTTGAGACAAAAAGTATACTATGAGAGAGGAGCAAAGTATCAGGCTTGCTTTAAGCCTGTAGATAGAGTAGTTATTCAAGAAAGAAGTATATGGGAACCAGGACGAGTGATAGGAGTGGAAAATACCCCACGGTCACATAGGATTGTGAATTCTAAAGGAAACAATGTTAGACGTAATTATATACACTTAAAGAAGTCGTGTAATGAACCAGTAATAATGATGGACACAGTAGATGAAAATACTGTTCTAAATCCAAATTACATTGTTCAGAATGTACCTAACAATGACATGGCTGGACGTGAGTGCAAATTGCCTGCTAAATATAATGATTTTGTTTGTTAATTTATTAATTTATTTATAGATAGTTATATAGTGTAATGTGTTGTTAACTCATTTGGTGTTGTACTTCATAAATTTGAAAGTGTGCTTTAACATTATGTAGATGTTAGATGAGTTTACTTAGTGGTAATGACATACTTGTGGAAAGGGAGATGTAACATATGTCAAAGTTGGAAACATGTATTTACATTTTTCATATTGTATTAAGTGTAACATCAACATAGAGATGTTATCTATGGATAAATAAAGTGACTAGTAGTTGACATGGATGCTGCATTATTATTTAAATAAGAAACATTACAGACACAATGTAAATTTTCTTCACGCATCGCGTAATACAAGGAACGAATGACATAATCCAGCATAAATTTTCCGGCGACACGTAAGAGTGAAAACAGGGGTAAAATTGTTACGTCTTAAATAGAACATTTAGAGGCGAAACACGAATGAACAAATTCAAGAAATGTAGGTTACGCTATTCCAAGTTTTTAATTGTTTATGACTTTTTTGTAACTACGAATAATTAATACTGACGCAGTGCCATAAAATATGACGAAAATAAATTTATCTCGCAGTTTAATTAAATAGTTGGTGGTTAAATTGTTAGGAGGTTAGTAGAAGGAAAATGCCGATCCGAGCGCAGGGGCTGGGGGCTGAGGGTGTGAGGGTGTTTCTCTCTTTTTTTTTTTTTTACTGTTGGAAAAAAAATCTACTAGTTGGATACCTTCCTTCGTGTATATATAAATATACCGAAGATTAGTTTTTCGTTCGAACGAAGATGAGAAAAATAATATTGTCCTGGCAGGGGTTCGAACCCATGACTATTAGGTTACATTCCAAACTGAGCTACCGCGACAATCGCTTATGACAAGTGTATTTAGTTGTGAATATAAAAAGAGGTATAGTTTTTTTTACTCACTTTGTTACTTACTAGTGTACACATGTGAGATTGTGCTGAGAGTAGTTTTACCTGCTTATTTCAGGTTAGCACAAACCCAACTCTGATTATATTATGACTGGTAGAATCTTCAAGCATATAGAAGGATATTGGGTGCTCTGGGCTGAAATAATAACAATAAATGTTTCATCGCAGCGTACATTGATCGTTTTACTGACTACATTGTTGCAATCTGTAACTGAGTATCGAAAGGGACTTACGAAAAATTCATAACTCATGCATGCGAGTTTTTTATGGAATGTATAGTGATAGTTAAAAAAGTCAAAACCAACAGTAGCTTTCTATAAACAAAACCGAGCTCTCGTAACCGTACAAAGTGATTAGCTTTCACTATGTTCACAGAACAGTTTATGAGATACGATATCAACTTATCTA
>PNEQ01085040.1:0-51787 GCA_003012365.1 Medauroidea extradentata
AGCAATATGGCGGAAACACCTACTGCCAATCAGCGTGAGGCAGCTGCTCTGATAACCGGCAGCCAGGCCAATAGGAAACCTGCAGTAACATGCAGGAGCCAAACATACACAGGGCTGGTATCAACAACCTCGGGCAGCCAATAAACGGCGAGGTTCGCCCGTATCAAAGGAGCCGCCAATTCATTTCACGTCTGTATTATTATTTAGTCTGTGACTGAAGTCTGAAGACTTGTGTGGTTGGTTTTAATTATAACATGCAGTAAGGTCAGCAAACTCATGAAATATTCCAGTCCCTTGTTTAAAAGTACAGACGGTATAAATTCGCGGCTTCACTTATCTATATGCACGCCTTCAAGAATTTATATTCATCCTAGCAACATCAGCTGCTCATTGTCTATCCGCTGACGCAGTGATGTATTAGGGACTTCAGTTTATCGCGAAAATAATTTTCCCCAGTTGGTTTCAGCGACTTTCGTGCTCGTATTCATTGTCAGCTTAAATTTGTGGAGTGACGTCTCTCATTTGACTGAGCCAATCAGAATTAGGTTCCTGCATCACCACACGTCCGTGATTTGCCGGTGGAATACCAAGGCTCGTGAGAGTTAAAATATCCAATCACTGACTATGAGGCAAAACTGCATATGTGCACATAAGCCACTGAAACAAACCGAGGCATGATTATTTTCGCGAAAAACAGGGTCCCTACAGATTATTAGACCTGCAGTCAGCCGCTTTTTTATTATTGGCTTAGCGGTGTCAAATAAGACGACAGCCAATAGTGAAAGCGTAACGAACTCAAAAGTTGTTTGAATTTCAGCTTTTGGACAAACGTAAACAGGCCCCTATTCATTAGATAATATTGTAAGATTCGCAGTCATAATTATAGTACTAAGATTATTAACTTTAATGGAACCTCACATATTAGGAGATACAGCCAACTTTACACCAGCTAACCCATTAGTTACTCAACACACTTTCAACCTAAATTATTTCCTATTTGTCTATGTAATGTTACGATCAATTCCTAAATATTCTCTGACCAAAAATTCACTTCTTTAAAACACACCAAAAGAATATTTACAATGAAGTAAATAACTTTCGTAATTTCATTGATATTTAGTTCTGACTGTAGAGACCTGTGCATTTCCCGAAACTATTTGATAAGACGTTAGATTTCAAACATCTGTGCATGTGTATTACTTTCGTGATTTAATCACTGTTGCTGAAAATCTTCCTTGAGGACTGTTAACCAATATGAGACACGCATGAATAATTTCGCTGACTCAAGAGCTACACTGTAAAAAATGTGTACTTTTACGAAGAAAATCTTTGGAAACCCAGTTGGCAAAAAAATCCCGTGTAAAACTACAATGGTCGTTCTTGTAATTACATACAAAGTATATGTTTGAAAAATTACAAGGAATAAATAGCCTTGTAGTTGTACTTTAAATAAGGAAAAAAAAAATATTTTAAGCCCTCATTGCATTTCACAAATAACACTGAACTTATTTATCAAATAACTTTTGAATAAAGGATGTTTACATGATATTATTTTGAAAATAAAAAAAAAACTTTTAGAGGTGCTAAGTTTCGACCCTCTCTTCCCTAGCTTATCTTTCGCGTATCTTACTCCTAGACCACTGTGACATCCGTACTGTTAATTCTTTATTTATTTATTTATATACAGTCAATGTATTGTTCAGTAATAATTAAATATTTTAAAGCATGCAATTGATATATAAACATTCACTTTATTTCAGAAAATTTCTATCCAGAGGTTGTGATCTTTGCATAAGTAATTTCCGGCAAACTTATGATTTAGGTTCTAAGTTTTTTAGTTTGCAAACAATGTCCTTTTGACATTATAAACTAATAACTATACAACGAAAATTTTTCAATATTTACAAAAGTTTGTACAACTATAAAGAAGTGTCTTGTCATACTTTAAAAAAAAATACAGTGTCTGTATATAGGTACAAAGAATTCCATTGTAGTATTACAAATTTAACAATGTAACTTCATCAACTAATGATTTTACAAAGGAAATCTTTTTAAATTTTACAATTTTTTAGAGTGTACCTTATCAGATGTACAACTGGCCACTCAGTGTAGCAGTAGACAATGTACATGTATCTGAGGACATAGTGTATACAGGACTGTGGAATCCAGCCGGTCGGTCGTTGAACCCACGAAATTTCCGTGTCTCTAGCTATGAACAGATAGTTTAAATTTCTAGTTCGGGGAAGTTGACACGTCTCATTCCACGCTCCATTTAACCGAAGAGACGAAATTCATTTAGTACCTGCAGCCCTTAACGAAATAATTTCTTGCATGACAGCGCCGCGCATTTATCAAACCAGTCTGGCGTTGAAAGTTTCATCAAGAGCTCAAAGCACACGCCGACAAGTTCCAAATAGCTTGATTAAAGCTCTGAAATATATAACGAGAGATGAAGGAACACATTTCACCGCGTTGCCACAAAAGTCCCTGAAAATATCATTAAATTACTGTTGCATCCAGCACTGCGACTCTCAGGTCTTTATTTTCAAACTTTAATCACACTTGTGCTATTGAATAACCTTCAGATAACAAATGCACTTTCTTCATCACGCTGTATACAGTTTTACATTAAAATGTTTCACAAAAACAGTAATAAGGAAACAATACAACGAGGGCCTATGAAATAAATTTCCCTCATGAATGCCTGAACACTTTCAAATACAAATAATATTTTTTTTTGTGTTTTAACATTATTTTAAATGTTTATTAACTCTTATTCGCTTGCTAACAGACATATAATTTAAAAAAAATTAAAACCTGTAAACTGTAATATTTTTAATACGTTTCAGAATACTGAACCCTTACAAATATTTTCTGTAAAAACAGGTACGACAGTTATGTAATTTACTCAGTTCAGTTGTATTGCACAATCTTTTTAGCGAAACGAAATATTTTTTTTCAAGTACTCACATGTTTCGCCTTATACTTACACACAATTAAAATGTTTCTAAAAGTTTCTCTATTTGTGCACGTGTTAAAATATAGTGGCCTCTGGTAGAAAGCCGTGACCATAGATTTGGCAACCCTGCTTAAAATGGTTATTTTAGAGACCCGGAAATTTCGCGTGTTCAACGACCAGCATGTTGGACTGCACAGTACTGTATACACTATGTCCTCAGATACTTGTAAATTGTCTGCTGCTCCAGTGAGTCGACAGTTGTACATCTGATAAGTAGGGACCCAAATGTTTGGTGAAAATATTTCAGCATCAGTTTGCCTCAGTGTCTTGTGTGCATACACTGTAAAAAAAACTTCCTAAAATGTTAAGGAAGTAATTAACCTAAACACGGCATGGTACAGTTACCATTCTTCCATCTTTTATAAACGCAAACTTTTACAACTGTTACAATATTGTTCTGGTAACTTCAGAACACATTTGACAGTTTTATAAAAAAATTAAGAGTGCTACTATGAATGTCTGGGAAACAATTCTACCATGCCTACTTTCTTAGCGCTCCTATACGCACGTGTGGCAAATTTACAAACTATTTTTAGAGTGTATCCGTGGCTTTGCTTCATGGTTAGTGATTGGCTGAATTCAACTATTACGTGTCTTAACGTTTTACTGCAAATCACTGACGTGCGTTATTCGCAGTAACCTTATTCTGACTGATAGGGTCAAATGAGAAACGTCTTTACACAAACACACTCTGCCAATAATAGACAAGCAGAACTACAGAGGCGGAATCAGGAGTCCCTAGTTATTGAGAGAGATTTGTAACAAATCCGCGGGTTGACCGACCTGTAGGCAAACCTCCAAGAATATCTTTGTTCTGGTGCGGATAGTCGATGAGACAGTAATACCACAAGGTCCAACCTGCACCGAGGTGTTTCTTTATTATTAGCTCAGTACTCTCAAGGTCGTATCAAATAAGCCATAGACCAGTAGTGAATGTTACACGAACATCATAGTGGTTTGAAAATAAGTTTGTGACCAAATAAAACATGAAATTGTCATGGCCCTTACTTATTGGTGCACATTACATACGGACTGGTTAAATAAACCGTGATAGAATCCCGGAAATTAAACAGTCTACAGACCTGCACAGTAAAAAACAATTGTACATTTACAAAGAAATGCTTGTAACGTAATAACAGAACATTATCAGTCAGATAATAAAAGTAAGATGTCAGAAACCTTTTAAAGTGGTTACAAATATCGTAAACAACTTTGCGAACTAGTAAAATAATGCTAATGAGCAGATTTTTCGAATTGAAACCAAATAAAGCCAGAAGACCTTTCACATTTTACAAAACATTTCGTACTTACACAAAAAAAAATTTTGGAAACTAGTTTCCAAAAAAAATGTTCGTAACACTACAAGCAATAATTGTAAAATGAACCAGATATTAGCTGTAAATATACAAAATTTGTTTGTAGATTTACAGAAATGTTCGTAAATATACAAAGAAATATGTAAATGTACAAGATTTTTGTAAATTTTACAATATATTTTCGTAGTGTTACAAAACACTTTTTTGGAAACTTGTTTCCAAAAAAAACTTTGTACAAAATTTTTTTTACTGTGTGATTGATTCACATTTAATTTAAGGTACAAGTGTGTTTCAAACAAACGCAAGATCATGTCACTTTCGCAACTGGCCTTTGACTTGTTTGAGACATCCCGGAGGACGCTGAGTTAATAGCAAAGACCCAACTAAATGCAGGGCCAATAATGTGGTATCACTGTGTCAGAGAGCAGCCAATGAACAGCTACTGTATACTTGAGTACATATATATTCTTGGAGACTAGTCTGACAGGTCAGTGAATCCGTGAATTTTTCCGATCTCCATGTCCTCTCAAATTAAATTCGCAAAAAAATCCGTGTCTCTAGCCAATATATTGGTGTTTTGAGCTTTCCAATGACAATGACTTTCCTTGATTCGTTTGTCTGTCTTACATACTGGCAAACCCGTGAAAACAGTTTCCGTTGGAAAGTTTAACTCGGTAAAAACAACCCTCCTTCGCTGGATTGCCACTTACGGATCGGCATCAGTCGCCATATTGAATTATATTATTTTTCGCTCTTATGAAATTCTGAGAAAAAAAATGTGAAATTAGTTATCATAATATCAGTTCTATTTACCTTGCGCTACAAAAAAAAAAAAAAAAAACATCGCAGTTGAACTTTCAACGTATATTTCAGCCGCAATCAGTCGAGTAAGTTACTAACACAAAAAAGTAATATATTGATTGCGGCTTAAATATACGTTAGAAGTTCAATTGCGATGTTTTTATTGTAGCGCAAGGAAAATAGAATTGATAATATAATATCAAATTTCACATTTTTCTTCTCAAAATTTCATAAGAGCGAAAAATGAAATAATTTAAAATCGTACCCTCCTCTCGGAGACGGCTGTGAGTAAACAGATGATATGGAATGTCCCTACTAACAATTTGTGCAAATAATATTTCTTCATTGCAATTTGGACAGTGTTATGCCAAAAAATTCAACCCACATTTCAATATACATCCAAAAATAATAATATTCACGTCTGGAGGAATATGACAAACTTACTAAGTATTATAACCTCATATTAATGAAAATATGCCAGATATTGTTAAGTAAGCCTCACACAAAACCACCTCGAAGGCACTCACCATACTTCAATGTTATTTGTTTGAAGATATAAATGTTGACTCTTTTTTACATGACACTGTCCACTTAGGGGCGGTGATCGGCACAGTGGCTAGAACGCTTGCCTCCCACCAAGTCGTTCCGGGTTCCATTCCCGATTGTGCAAGTCCTTGGGTTTTAGTATGTGGGAATCATGCCGGACGATGCCGCTGGTCGGCGGGTTTTTTCGGAGATCTCCCTTCTCCTCCGCCCCTTCATTTCGACGCCTCCCCATTGTAGGACCTCATGTCATCCTCCAGGACAAACAAATTTCGACGGGCGTCCAATCATAAGTCTACATCCGGGATGCGATGCCCTGGCCGCTCGGGAACCCACCACATACGAATTTAGTTATTACTATTTTAAAAGCAGAATCCAAGTATTTTTAAACAAACAATCAAAGCAATGTCGTTGAGGTACGAGGCAACAGAGTATGTAGGAATAGAGAAATGAAATAGCCGGTAGGCCAGCAATCCCAGTCGCACACGCCAGCAAAATGGCTTCCTTGGCCAGCAAGATGGCAGAAACACCTACCACCAATCAGCGTAAGGCAGTTGCTCTGATAATCGGCAGCCAGACCAATAGTAAACCTGCAGTAACATACAGGAACCAAACATACACGGGGCTGGTATCACAACCTCGGGCAGCCAATAAGCGGTGAATTTCGCCCGTATCAAATGAGCTGCCACTTTATTTCACGTCTGTAATACTATTTAGTTTGTGGTTCGGTGGAGTTCAAATGCTCAAAGCTATATTGAAATGACCCTTGCAGGAAGGGTCGTAACATCAAACACCACCGCCTTCTCCTAGAGCACGGTCGTAGAAGAACAGGTCTGGACACTGGCCTATCTACCAATGTATATTCCTTGACCCCCTTGTTGTTTGGCTGTAGTTCGTCAAGTTACCGAGCATGTTGTGTTTTATTGGCGCTGCAGTTAGGGCGGTCGGACTAAAACTCCGTCCACTTTTTTTCCATTGTTAAATTTATAAAGAAAATAAAGATTGCTGGAGCCTTTTTTTAAATTTGTGAGCGAAGGAAGAATTTCATAAATTGATAAAAAAAAATTACGTTTTGATAAATTGTTTATCTTAGTGGAAAGGAAGTGGATGGAGTTTGAGTCCGACCGCCCTAACTGAAG
This sequence comes from Medauroidea extradentata, assembly GCA_003012365.1. Classification (NCBI taxonomy): domain Eukaryota; kingdom Metazoa; phylum Arthropoda; class Insecta; order Phasmatodea; family Phasmatidae; genus Medauroidea; species Medauroidea extradentata. Next base: position 6,819 of record PNEQ01085040.1, read on the forward strand.
CGCCAATAAAACACAATATTCTCGGTAACTTGGTGAACTACAGCCAAACAACAAGAGGGTCAAGTTTCCAGGTGAGTGTCCAGACCTGTTCTTCTACGACCGTGTCCTAGAGACTGCTGATTATACTTTGAAAGAAAAACATAAGAAATCAAACCAAGCACCAACGTAAAATGAGTGAGCCATTCAGTGGCGTACCGTGGGTGTGTTGCAAGGTTAGCTGTACTTTGTGACGTCTGTACATACTCATGAGTTAGCTATCGGTAGTGGCGAGGCACTCCTAATAGGCCACTCGTATTTGTACAGATGTTGCAAAATACAGCTAACCTTGCAGCACACCCATGCCACAAAATAAATCATGCTAACAGAAGCGACAGAGATGGGGCTATTTCATTGTTGCTATCGTACTGGCTCTTGGGACGTACAGGCATGTAAACAATGTCATGTGGATTCAAGGCATTAGTTAATAACCACGTGTTTTGCTTGAAATAGAGTAATTTGTTTGTATATTAATTAATAGCGGCACGATTTGTCGCGAAAAGATTTTTGCCTCACTTTGTTTCAGTGTCTCTCGTGCAAATCGACAGCTTTGCTTCATGGTTATTGGCAGCGTGTCTTTGTTCAGACACGTTTCTTATTTGACTGCACCAATCAGAATAAGATTGTTGTGACTCCGTACGTCTGTAATTTGCCAAGGCAAGTGAGAGTAAAATCAACCAATCACAGATGATGTAACTGAGTAGCAGATGTGCACATGACGCCTTGGAACCAAATGTTGCAAAAATATTTTTGCCATAAAAGATTGGCTCTATTAATTAAATATTTGGAAATGTTAAACGTGACGATTCGAGTCTCAACATTAGATAGCAGCTAATCCTTTCAGAAATGCAATTAACGAGCTCTTTAATCAGTGTTATTGTACCAGCTCTCGGGGCGTACATGGGTGTAAACAAAGCCACGTGGAATTTTAGAAATTGGTTTAAACAACCTGATTTCGGTTTTTCTTTTTGTTTTCTGGAATCGCTCCGGGTGAATGCTGGGATGGTTCCTTAACAGATAAATACTGTAATTTTTTGTACTTCAGTTATATATTTATGCAGTGTTATATATTACTTTAATTACTTGTCAATATCTTTACAAATTATAAAATATGTCCTACAAAACTTCAGGGTAACTAAATATCAACGATAAAAACAACGTCTTATCGCGTCTGTTACTATTTATTCTGTGCCCTTGCCACTGACTGCGCACAAACGGTTCACCTGACACGCCTGTTGTGGCCATACATTTACTCACTTAGTTTGGCAAGAAAACCTTTCGACGACATAGCCATCTTTTGTTTTTAAATATTGGCTTCCAAATAGATATTCATGAAATATAATCAGCTTAAAGGTAGGTTCCATGCGGATGTAATGCATTTGTGCTTCAGGATGTCAAAAATTAAAAAAAAATAGTTCTATCTTAATTTGTACCAAAAATTACTCCCTTTCGCACATCAAATAAACATTCCGTTTTCTTCTAGATAAAGATGTTTCGATTCCGTTACTTACATTTATGTCAATCTCAAAGTTAGTATTTTACTATTTTCTGATTGTAAAATTTGTAAGAAGTATTTTGATCTCACAAATAAAATAATTTGCTGTAAAATTAAATGTCATCTTTCAAATTCCGGATACATTTGTGCCTACACCGGAACAAAATATATTGTTCATTTTTTTAATAACATAACATTTTTATCAAAATACAGTGGAGAAATATTCAAAACATTTCCCAAGCCAAATTTCAGACATAGCTTCGTAAATATTTTTCATCTAACATTTTATTTAACTTTTTAAAAAGTTAGCAGGGTTTGATTCAAATATAAAAATACCTATTTTTTTCTGCAACCCAAAAACTCACTTTATTTTGCTAATTGAGAAAGCGCTTCTCCTCTGCTTCGGCAGACCACTTTCAACTGACGGGATGGGTCGAAAAAAACAGCGATAATAGTGGATGTTTGCGGATTCCTATCTGTACCGCGGTGACTGAAGGGGAGGGGGGGTGGCAGATTTCCGACGCGATGGCCAGCAATTTCCGCTATTTCCGCCACAGTTCACGCGAGAGCTCCTCTTGGTATCGCGTTACCCCGCCGCATTTCACGCGAAATTTTGGCCTCGGGGTGCGTGTGTGTGTGTATATGCGTGTGCGGCTTGTTGGAGAGGGTGAGGGAATGTGACGAGGGCATTGTTCTAACGACGGCTCTCATTGGCGGTCAAGCGCGTTAGTCTCTGCATCACCGCACCAGCCTGCAGCCACGCTATTTGTCCACTCGCCTGAACAAGTTTACATTCTTCTGCAAAGCTGGGTGCTACTATGGCAGAGAATATTTACGAATACAGAAATGAAATAGCAGGTAGGAAGGAAAACTCAGCCTCATATACCAGAATAATGGCTTCACTGGCCAGCGACATGGCGGGAACGACTACCGCCAATCAGCGTAAGGTAGCTGCCCTGCTAGCCGGTAGTCAGGCCAATAGGAAACCTGCAGTAACATTCAGGAGCCAAACATACACGGAGCTGTTATCAACAACCTCGGGCAGCCAATAAGCGGCGAAGTTCGCCCGTATCAAATGAGTCGCCACATCATTCCGCGTCTGTGTTACTGCTTAGTCTGTGTCTAAGGCGTACGGAATGGTAAGGGATGACAATGACAAAGTAACCTGCCACTTTTCCACCTCATATGTCTAAACAAAATAAAATTTACATATCATTACTCTCGCGATTGGGCCACAATTTATAAGTTTAGTCCTCCAGTACGATGGACCAATAGCAAGCTTACATTAAAACACTTTGCCTTGTTAGACGTTAAATCGACCACTCTATGCAGCAGCAGTCGATGTACAAGTAGCTGAGGACAAAGTGTACACAGGACTGTGCATTCCAGCCGGTTGGTCTAGAACCCGCGAAATATCTGGGTCTCTACTCATTACGGACGTCACACGAATAGCCTGAAAATTTAGTAGGCTCACCCTTACGTAATATTTTTCCCACATTTATTCGAACATCATGTCTTTAAAATTTCCGAAATATTGTTGCATCTACGTCCGAGTTACCTTCCCCTATAGAGCCAGTAATTTTCGGTGAAATGAATTATTCACCTTATTGTTTCACTGCAATTCGTAAACATCCGCAGCTCTGCTTCAAGTATATTACTGTAATATATTAGTGCAGAGGCGTTGTTCATTTGAATGGCCCAATCAGAACAAGGTCACCGACATCTTCTAGGTATTTAACATTTGTTAAAGAGGATTAACAGAAGATTTTACGTGATACATGTTAAATGCATTATAAGGTTTGTTAAACCGGCCCTAAGAGTTAAAAACACCCAATCACTAGGTTCAATGACCTGCGTGTTAGACTCAACTTTCCTATGCATTGTCAAGCCCCGACAGTTTGTCCACTAGCTGCTACTCAGTGGAACAGCAGACAATGAACGAATAGACGGGCGTGAGTAAGTCTATGACAATGCATTCTACCATGCTGGTCATTGTTCTCGCAAAAATTTACCAAGCGCTAGTGACAGCATATCATTGAACCTGCAGTCAGATGATTCTTTATAATTTGCTCAGTGCTCTCCAGGAAGTGCCAAACATGTCAAGGTTAAATAGTGAAAGTGACAAGAACTTGCAATTGTGTTGCTTTTAGTTTGTACCCAAAGTAAAATGCGAGTATGTTATATCTTTAGTAGTAAAAGATAACAGGTTTCTTCACAAGAGTAACAAAACATCAAGGTAGAAGACATATGAGGAGCTTTCGTGCATGAACACATAATCTCAATGTTCATCATCGACGGACATATCGGGTTTTGCACGAAAGCTCCTCATATATATACGCGTGCTGTTTAATGTTCCTCGGAGGAAAATATTATAATTATTATGTCACGATTTTGTCACGAAAAGACTTTTCAACCATGTTTGAATACCTTATGTGCACATCGGCAGCTTTGCTACATGGGAATCGGCAGCTTGCCTTTGCTCAGGCACGTCTCTCATTTGTTTGTGTCAATCAGATTAAGACAATCGTGGCAACATACGTCTGTGATATATCAGTAGGCGCCCCAAGACAAGCGAGTATTAAAATATCCAGAGCTGCAACTGTGCACATAAGACATTGAAAACCATTTGATGCAAAAATCCTTTCGCCATTAAATCGTGGCTCTAATAATTATTTATGGACAGGAACCTGCAAATTACGTTTTGTTATTAAACAGCATACTGGGCACAGTATTACTGTGTGTTCATCTGACTTCTGTTGGCTGCTAGTTTGTGAGGAGACCTGAAGGATACTTTCATCTGATAATATGCTGTAAAATTCCCACTATTCTGTAATTCAGGCACGCAAAGATACAAATGTCTGTAACTAATAACATAACGGAGTGTGTTTGAGTGAGTAACAGGTAGAGACATGAAAAATTGGAGTTATCATTTGGTGAGAGACTAAACTTTACCTTCCTATACATAACAGAGCATAATCTGCGATTCAATTGGCCACGAACTTTTATGTGTCGTCATTTACGTATTTTTCGTCTTTACAGAGATTGGCCTCTCTACCGTGTAAGCATTCTCCGCGACGTCGAAGGAGCCTATAGTCACTTGGAATCTAGTCAAACGTTAGAAAATAACAAGAATTTTGCATGTCTCAAGTAATAGGACAGTCAGTTATAGCATGTCGACCAATAATAACGAGAAATTTGCTTGCGTATACTTAATAGGAAGGTTTGGCAAGAGATGATTTTCGCCTCTAGTTGGGCTTGTGTTAGTAGGGGCGTTTATAAAGAGATTTTCGGGTGGAAATCGAAGAATCCCGAAGAAAGAAGCTAGAATGAATTTTAATTATCACCTGCACCAGTGCATTTAGCGTCGGGAACTGTCCCTTGAATGTGTAATAAAAGTTAGCTTCTTAACCTGTAGTAGACATAACCTCAACCGCATGTTTAATTTTTGCCCTGAAACACACGGGGGTCTTTTACGAAAGCCACAAGGTTAACAGTGGCGGCTCGTGGGTTGTTGCCAGGTGGGGCTGCAGATAGTCGGAACTATACACTCTTGATGAACGCGCCGTAGACCAACGACCATGAAATATTTGCCGGCTACTAGATGTGTTGTGACCACTCAGTAGTAAGGGGCACCTGCACATCAGTGTGTCAGTGGCTGTAGAGTCAACCAGCGCACAACCCTGTACAGCTCTTGGCATCTGCAGCCCTACCTGGCAACAACCCACGAGCCGCCACTGAAGGTTAACTTGAGTAGAGTTAATTGGCAACGTGTCTTTGTGCAGATATTAGCTTATTTGACTGAGCCAATCACAATAATAATACTGACACACTCGTTATAGGTTTGTAATCTTGCAAGTTGTACCCCACATATGTGTTCGTTAAAACGTGGCGTCTACCCTGCACTTAAATGATATGAAGTGTGTTCGTAAGTAGTACATTACAAACTTATTCGACACATTCCCATTGTGCCAATGCTCGAATTTAAAACGCACTTTAGATAAGGGAGTAATGTCATTTTTAAGACAGCATGCTCATTAAAATATTGTTTCTAAGCCCTTCAACATAGCTAAAAAACGGCCTTTTCAGACTGCCGTTCTTAACTTCCAATTTACTGATCGGATGTGTGAGAAACTAGGTTCAAAAGTGCACTGAACTTTGCTCCAGAATTTCCACCAACAAAATTATATGGTCATTGGTCAAGTCAATAGTAATATGAACCGTTGGGAATATTTAACACTAGTTCAGTGCATGGCTCGTTATGGCAATGCGGCATTAGATACGCGCTTCAGACTCGCCCCTATAGCTCTGTCACTTCTGAGTCTCTAGCGCGCAAGTATATGGCACCCTTAAAACATCTAACTACTGGCCATGAAGCAAGGCAGTAGATTTGCTCATAACACATTTAAACAATTAGAATTTAACTCCCGTTACAACAAACGTTTAAAAATCTCGCATTAAATCTAGTTGAGGAAAAAAATGTTTTGCGTGAATCATGATCTCTGCTAACTAAATATTTTCATGGTGCGCTTCAATTTGATTCAAAGTCACCAAAGACGAGTTTCGTGTACGTTGGTTTAATCACGAAAGTTAACTCACAAGTACAAATGTTAGTAGTTCAACAACGACTCAAATGATTCCAAGAAAAATCCAGGTCTCAATTTTACCATTCATTTATAAACTTGTGAATGATTACCTGAAAAGTTTACATTCCTGAGTGCAGCTTATTAGTTTTTGTGAACTGCATTTAAAGATTAGATATTTGTGTTTCAAACTCAAGAGAATATTTCTTGTTGTGAAAAGAAAAATATCCCAAATACTATCATGTATAGTGAAAGTCAGTCTTGAGCAAATAGTTTGATTGCTCATGAGACTTTTTTTTTTAGTTGGCTAACAAAAGTTGGCTCGCAGGACTCTGCTGACATTGCCGCAGGAGAGAGAAACGCCCACGCAATGTTAGCTACGGAAGCTGGACGTTGTTAATATTCCACCGGGCAGCAACGTGGGAGCAGAACAACAGTAGAATGCTCGCACAGGAAGCTGCAACATTCCGTCTAATTATAATGACGCTGGCTGGGGCCTGCTACTTGTTTGCAAATACTCGACTTCGTGCATGGTTATGTACGGACAGAACACTGAGGAACGTCCAAGAATATCGTTAGCACCCAATGGAGTCATGCCGGCCTTGCTCAGAACGTCATACGAAACGTTTCGGGGTCACTATCAACATCCTTTTTTAGTAAGTAGCTATCGTAATGAACTGTTGGAAAAATTCAGAAATTGAGTATTTTTTTGCCGAAATAGAATCTAAACATGTATACGGTATATACCTACCCTGCTTCGTGATACTCAAGCTTCGATCTTCAGCGCCAGATGTATGTTAAATATTTTAATTGTGATCTTATATTTGGTACCTTGGTCCCTTATTGCATAAACTACATAGGCAATGCCTGCGATCTGTTGGTAACCTAGTAAACTATGTATACATATCCTTCCAAGTTTTGTGAAGTCCGGAACGTGGTTTATCGCGATATCAAGGTATATCACAATACATGGTCGGGTTGCCCAATATTATTTCTTTATTGAAAATTGGTAGGGATGGTGAAATTTCGTAAATTCAATGACCTGCATGTTAGAATCAAATATCCTATGCATACTCAAGTCCCGACCATTTGTTCACTAGCTGCTACTCAGTGGAACAACAGACAATGAACGAATAGACAGGGCTTCAGTACGCGTGGGATATTTGATTCTAACATGCAATACACTGAATTCGCGAAAATTCACCATCTCTAAAAATTGGCTACAACCTCAAAAATATCTGTGTACTTAAGCAGACATCAACTGCTCATTGACAGCTCGCTGACGTCGTAATATCACGTGAGTCAGTCTGCATTTGTTTGCTACTTGTCATTGGCTAAGTGTCCTCCGTAATGTGTTAAATACGTCAAGGACAAATAGCGAAAGTGGCAATAATTTAAATCCTTTTTTTAATTCGAGCTTGTGAACGCAGCAAGTCGCGATTTCTTCACGTCCGTTGATACCACATTATAGGATCTACATTCAGTTGCTTCTTTATTATTGACTCAGAGCAATCAAGGTCAATTTAAATAATTCAAGGGCCAACGGCGAAAGTGGCACAGTTGTTTACAATCAATCTTGTGATTGAATGAAAACGCGAAATTTTCAGGTACTAGCAGTTCATTAAACACTTACTGGTCAAATTGAAGCCAACAAACTAATGGCCCGGAAATTTCGTGGGCATATTTTGTATAATATATATTATTTTTCAAAAACTCGTTTACGTGTTAACTACTCTGTGATTGTCAAATATGTTTGTAACTATTCCGTGTTGGCTCTGAACCAACAACAACCCTGCATGAAAACGTTCGCGGGCACTCGCACTACCTTATCACATATACAACTGACCACTCAGTGTAGCAGTAGACAATGTATGTACATGTATCTGAGGACATAGTGTACACAAGACTGTGGAGTCCAGCCGGTAGGTCGTTGAACCCGCGAAATCCCGGGTCTCTTACAATAACAAGCATACATGTACGAGAAGACTGATTCTGGTCTTATGTTGTCAGGAGAGAAACAAACTGCTCACTGCAAGCAGCATCGAATGTACGAACTGCAGGACATTAAACTCAACCGTTACCTCTGGTTAGAAACACTGGTAAATCGCGGGAAAAGATGACTACTTGCTAGGCTCCAATATGCTGCACATAACACTGAATGTTTTCTATCTATATTCGCTATCGTTTGCTTGAAGCATTGTTTCTCCCTACAACAGGCCCAGATAGAACTGCACAGCTTGAACACACAGCGTGAGTGATTTACCATAAAACTGTTCACGCGTGTCACGGTTAAAATACTATAGTTTATTGGAGACTATGCTAAATATTTTCGCGATTTTCCAGTGTCTCTACCTATGATGTTCAATGCGTTTTGGAGAGAACTGAAACTCTTTTAACAATATTTTCGCGCATAACAGCTACAGTCCGTTTAAAAAATTCTCTGCACTTGAAAGACAGTTCAACGATGATGTAGATTATCAACTTAGTGTATATTTACAGCTGCTGATTAATGGTAAAAAAAAATGTTTGTACGAGTTCGTTTCAATACCTTATGTGCACATCTGCAACTCTGCTTCATGGTGAATGTTGAGGTGTTTGTAACTCAGCGCCTTGGTTTTCTACCCGCACATCACAGACATGTGATATCTCAGCAATACTGTTCTGCTTTGCTGAGTCAAATGAGCAACACCTCCGCACTTCGTGTCATCCAATAACCATGGGGCTGCGGTGGTCTAATGGTTACACCATTCACCTCCCACCAAGGCGAACCGAACGCCGAAAGTTGAGAATACAAGTCTATTAGAAAATTTAAATAGGCTCGGTTCAAGAATATCTTAACACGAATTCAGGTCACCACGTGAACTCTCAATGTACATTCACCAAAAAATTAAAGAAGATGAAATTTAAATAGGACATAAAACCTCTCGTAGAGAAATTACACACCAGGCGAAAACGAAGAGAATCACTCTGAATAAATCACAGAAGAAACAACGACAACGAATTGAGTACTACGAATTTACTGCGTTACAATATAAATTTTGCTACATTAGCCTACAAAGTAAAAATTTGGCAACTTAAGTGCCAAGATTTGGCAATAAAGGCTGGAACACCACGATCACACATTATGACTACGTAGTGGCTGAAGGCCAAAGTGGTAACAAAGAGAACAAAATACGCAGCAACGTGGAACAAACGAGCATCGATAATGGCCGTCCTCAGTACCAACGTGTACAAAGTGCAAGTCGAAGCACATCAACACACGCTACAAAGTCGGCGGAGCGAGAGAACAACAGACAGAGGAATTACAAGCGCAGCAACTTACGTCACGTCAAACAAAAAAAAAGTTGTATAACTTAGCTCTGCAGCGGTAAAACACGATGTTACGAAGGACTGGTAGCCCACACAGAAAATAAGTGAAAACAAATACTGATTGAAATAGTCAAGTTTTAAAAACCATGGTAAAAATCATTTTATAAAATTTAGTCAAAAATTTTAATAAAACCCAAATAAATTACTAATCGTGAAATATTAACTCAATTTGTATGCAAATTGTCTTACTGAAAAAGGACGCCCTTGTTTGAAACGGCACTGTTTGCTGATAACCAACCAAAAATAAACCACGCAATCTGAAGTGGGGTTACTTACTGTGTAGAGATACGCAAAATTAGCGTTATTTTCAGACAGCTGACTAGACTCCAAGTGACTTTAAGCTCGTTCGACGTGTCCCGCTGGCCGATATTGTCGTGACTTGCTTACACGGTAGAGAGGCCAGTCTCTGTAAAGACGTAACACACGTAAATGACAACATAGAAGTTCGTGGCCAATTGAATCGCAGATTATGCTCTATTATGTATGGTAAAGTGAAGTTTAGTCTGCTACCAAATGATAACGCGAATTTTGCATGTCTCTATTTATGTGGTGTGTTCAAACAGAACTGTACACATGGATCATTAGTACAAGCGTTCTTACATTGTTATAGGTGACATTTCATATTTGTCCATACAAAATGTCTGCAGTCATCAAGGTGTTTAAATGTCGTCCGTTTATCAAGAACAGGTTATAAAAGACTTGGCTCGGTCGTCAACTGCGGCGAGAGCAAGAGCAGGGAAGTGACTGCGTGTAGAACACCTACTAAGATGACTGGATTTAGTTTCTTAGACGTACTACATTGCAAAATGAATGTGTGTCAAAGAAAACTAAACAAATAATAGAAAACCATAAAAAAGCAGAGTATACTTTAGTCAACAACATACACACACAACATGAAATTCCAAAATGGAATCGGGTCAAATAAAAACAAGGAACAAACAGCTAATAAATGAAAATAGTAATAAATGAAATAAAAAATAAAAAACCAAGTAACGTGCGACACAACTATGAGATGAAACAAAAAACACTACTATATCTATTGTGTTTTTTGTTTCGTCTCATCGTTGTGTCGCATGTTACTTGGTTTTTTTTATTTTATTTGTTATTGCTTTCATTTATTGCCTGTTTGTTCCTTGTTTTTATTTGACCCAATTCCATTTTGGAATTTCATGTTGTGTAAGTATCTTGTTGACTAAAGCATACTCTGCTTTTTTTATGGTATTCTATTATTTGTTTAGTTTTTTTACAGTCATTCATTTTGCAATGGATTACTTCCAAGAAACTAAATCCAGCCATCCACTCCCATTGCACAGTTCTTTCAAATATCACGTACTAAGATGGACTATCGGCCATGATTACAGCCAGTGATTTTTGTTTAGCGGAAATAATCTTGCACAAACTTGTTTGAATGCCTCACGCACACATCTGCAGCTGTGCTTCATGGTTTTGGCAGCGTATCTTTGCTCAGAGGCTTCACGTTTTTCACGGTTCCAATGAGAGCAGGGTTACTGCAGCAACACGTGTCTGTGATTTTCGGGCAGAAGCACAAGACGTTGGAAGTTAGAAACATCCCATGACTAGCCACGAATAAGGTTAATTCTACTACAGATTAGAAAGATCCATGTTTAAAGTTTGTCACAGGGAAAATTTCTGCCACTTGGGTGCTGGTATTGGCAGGAGGTGTACTAACCAATCACAGATTTTTCCTGAATTCTAAGTTACATGAAGATGATAATTTGAAAGCCAAGATTGGTCTAAGCATACTTTAAATTTTATTAAATGACTTCTCTCTTTACCACGTCCAGTTAAAATTAATTTTATTATATTTTCGTATTTTATTGGCCACATTAGCGATACTAGCGAAACTAGCGGCAGAATTTTTCCCTATGCCAAACTCTCCCATAAGAAAACACATTTTCATTCTAACGTGTATTATAATAAAGGGACCCCTAATTTTCGCGAAAAGAATTTTTCCCCACTTTGTTTCAGTGACTTACGTGCACATCTGCAGTCAGTGATTGGACGTCTTAGCTCTGACGTGTCTTCGGGTTTTTCTGGCCAATCACAGACTTGTGGTGTTGCAAGAACGTTATTGTGATTGGCAAAGTCAAATGAGAGGAATCACTTCACATAGACACGCTGCCAATAACCATGAAACAGGATTACAGGTGTGCACGTAAGGCACTGAAACAAAGTGGAGCAAAATTTCTTTTCGCGAAAATCAGGGGTCCCTGATTATAATTAACCTTACAATGAAGTACAGCTGCAGATGTGCGCATAAGGCATTGAAACTAGTAGATGTAAAAGTTTCAAAACAAATAATTGGCTCTGTCCATGCTTTCTTAGTCAAATGGTTTGCAGCTTGCAGTATTCTACGTTACAATGGTCATATAGTAGCGTCTACACTTGATGATGTTTGCAAGAACAAAATATTCTTCGTTTTGTGGATACATCACTCATTAGTATATATTCCGAACGCTTAAATATAATTTAATCACGCAACTTTTACGTAAGGGAACGTCAAAATTAAAATATACATACTTAGTGGGCCTACATCATAAAAAGTCTCAAATTCCTGAAGCAAAGTAATTCACAGTAATAAATTTACATAAAAACACAACACCGAAGAGATTTTATCACTACTGGAAGCTTGAAGCTTTTCTTTAATGCCAAATTTTACTATAAACAGTTTCGTTTTCCTTATCCTTTTGTAAGGTTGGCCTATGCCGTGAAGTTTCGTTTATTTGATAAGTTCCAAGTTACCTCCAAATGCAGGCTTTGGTATGCCATTATACATAAAATGTATTTAGTGAACACACTAATTGATATTAAAACGGTGTTTCTTAAATCATCTACAGACGAAACAGACAACAATTACTGTATTAACAACAGATGAAAAAGTTGTATTGTGTAACAATTTCCCGCTATCTTGAAAACAACATATTGCTTTCAGACTCATGTCCTGATCAGTTCCAGCCAGTAAACTCTTGACATATTTCTTCGTAGCGTCTTGCCAATTCTCCTGTCGTTGTGAGTTTGACAACGGCGCACCAGGGGAAGGATAAGCGTCCTGCTTACTGTCTAAAGTTCAAAGGACGGGTTCACCGGAGGGTGACATCGATTTCAGAAAAGTATAAAACAATTGTAACGGAACACAGGAAGAAGTAGAACAGCCCTTGTGTGTAACAGTCTATGAGATATAGACAGGCGGAATAAACTACCTGCAGGGAAAATATGATTTCGATATAAAAAAGACAAGTGAAAAACATCCAGTCTCTGGTACAGACATAACTATCCAACAGCTTTAACATAAACTCGTTTCATTGCTCCAATTCAGAAATAAAGAAATTCAATGAGTCAATCAAAATCGTAGGTACGTATACACAGGGATGTAAATGCTCTGTTCATCTATCTTGCGGCCAAGAAGTTTAACTCAAGTTCAAATTAGAAATAAACATACAAATAAATAACTTCTCATTAATTTAGACTAGCGAGTGTTCTACGTAAAATCTACAAGCAAATATTGTGCAACAATGATTTATATTTGCTAATTTTGCGAAATATAACTGTTTTTAAATACGTATTATATATTAGTTGAGTCACTAATTCTTGACGAAAAGAAATGTGTACCAACATGTTTCAATGCCTGACGTGAACATCTGCAGTGTCTCTCATTTCGATACGACACATCGATTCGCTCCAGGCAACTTCTGATCGGAAAAATCAGTAATATGATTATTTCAAGTGATAATGTAAAGTTATTGTTTCCATTATCTCCCTCGTTGTTAATGATAAGACATTAAATACGTGCTCATGAGCGTGCACTCGGAAAGAGTGTGTGAACTTCTGAAGTCCTCATAAATACAGTTGCAACTATTCGTCAGGTAACATTACTTCAAACAGGTAACCACACAGGCCACTTAACAAGACGCCACGTACATTTTTAACCATTTTTTGGTTTTCCATGCACCAATCCACTTAATACATCAAATGTTATTTCAAAAACTATATTTGAAAATACTCTTTAAATTATAGGGACTTACTTGCTCTAATTACAAGTTTTTTTTTAATAAAAATGTAATGCATGTAAATAGTTTATTGTTTTAAAGATATGAATTCTTTTAAACACATTCTAGTAATAACCAAGGATGCACATTTTTATAACACTTTTCAAGTAATTGGTTATGATGCCCTTATTCAAATGTAGTCTATATTGCCACCCGTTAAAAATTATTTAGTTCAAACTTTCAGCATATTCTGACAATCGATTTAACGACTATAAAAACAACTACGGTGTTGCAACTGAACATTGAAAACGGAGAACTTTATATGATTTAATTTTTGCCGAAGTAAGCCAAAGCGGGTGCCTACTAAGTTACTATCGTACAATCATAGAGAATTACATTAGGCACTGTTTCTTACTTTCAAATGTATTTTTTCTTAGGGGTGAATTAATTTTTTCTTGATAGCCTGGATTGAAGTTGCACTATTTAAAAGTAGCTTCTCGTTACAAATTGTGCAAAATCAGTTTTACCTTCTGAATAACACTATTGAACAAATTACAAGCTAATGCCCATCAAATATTATACTTTTATATCCAACGAGATGTTTTTTGCGAAACAGACAAGTAATTTTCTGTTACTAATACAATAACCTGAATTTAAATTTAAACATTCCATTCCGCTATTTTCAAAAAAAAGAAAAGATATCCCACGCAGTGATAAATTATTGGTTTGTACGTTACATATGTATGGGCACTTAAATTTAATACAGTAGAACCTAGGTATCGGGTATATTCGGTTAGGATATGATTTATATGATGAGTTCCGTGAGCCAAAACATAATTTTTATTTATTTCTCCCGTATTTGACTATATTTTAGAGTGTCGCCTCCATTTTTTCAGTTGCTGGTTTAAGAGGACTAAATAAGCAATATATTTAAATTCACCGCAGACTGATTGGTCCACACAACATAAAACATGCTTACTCATATTTACACCAATCATTGTTGGTAAGATTTAAGTGAGTGTGGTACAGAGATTATTGCGGCCAATCAAATACTTTGAAATTCTGTCACAAGATTTGCAAATAATCGTGCATATTCCAGCACTTAGCCTAATTAAGTAATTTGTTACTTTTACTAAAATAATTTCACATTGAATATACATTGTAAAAATCTTCCTGACTAGTAATGGAAGTTATTAATCTACAAACATTTGAGGTCACTTACTGCGTGTACTACAGCCTGTTAAGAATGTTCAGCACTGTTGCCATAAAAGCCTTGTAAGGTCAGTATATAGTTTACTGTTTCTTAAAATGTTAATGATCGCTATATATGGAAAACAATTTCAGCATAGGCCCTACCTACTTTCTCAAAACACTGCTATATATCGGCATGGTAAGTTCTCAAGTCTTCTTTTTACAGTGAAGAGTCAGTATATTATAATAATAATAAACACTACTATGTCTGTCAACTGATATATTTGCGATGTTTTTATTTCTGGGACGCATATATTTCCACGGAAGACACGCTTAATTTAAAACTGCGCGTAATTTTCAAAGAATTTTAATGTTGTACGCATAGAAACCAAATACTGGAAAGCCAGTAAATATTTCAGCAAAAATAACTTTCGTACTTTTGCACGCCGTACGAGACTCGTTTTTCCGCGGTGTTAAAGTCGATATTTAGAAGGACGCCAGCTTTGATATTCAAGAAGCCAGAACTTTAACGCTTCAACGAAACAACCCTTTTGCTCTTCAGGTAGCGGCTTTGTCAAAGTCATAACTAAGTTACATCCCCTGCGATTAGGGAACTTCAAAAGATAGAATATCAGGAAAATTGTGTCATTACAGGCGACGATAATTATCGGGAAAAAACGTGACAAAGAAATTTTTGTACTACAAATAATAGAGTTTACACACTGTAAGTTTTGACGCCTTACATAAATGAAAGGAACTATTCAAATTATGATTAAGAGTCACAAATTTTTGTGAGAAGAATTTTTCAACAACTTCTTGCACCACGGTGTGCATATTTGTAACTCCGCTTCATGGTCAGTGATTGGATGTTTTTATCTTAACTTTCACTGTCTTGGTTTCCTACCAGCAAATCACAGACTTGCGGAGTTTCGGTAACATTATTCTTATTGCTTCTGAACAAAGACACACTGCCAGTTAAAGTGAGCCAGAACTGCAGATGTTCACGTCACTTAAAACAAATTTGTTCGAAGTTCTTTTCACAAAAAAAATCAGAGGATCTATTCATAACTTAGTGCTGAAGTTGTTTATTGAAATTCATATAAATTAAAAGTAAATAAAAAACCCAAGCGAGAGCCATCATTGAAGACAGTAGTTTGACAAATTTATAGGTAAATATCTTGTTTAAGTGATGCATTCCCTTTGTGCATTTTTTTTGTACCAGAATTATGGCACTTTAAACAATTGATAATAAACGAATATCGTTAACAACATGATTGCTTACAAAGTTTTAATTTCAACATATACGTATTGAACGTGTGCATGCTGTTCAACTCGTATTGTACATATTCTGTAAGAGCATAAAATAATTGAACATCACTTTGAAACTGTTGTGTTTGTCTTTGTTTCTTAAAGACATTAATGTGTACATAATAAGTGCCATTGATTATTTTTTTAAATAATTTTGCACCCACTTATTATAGTTCAATGCTATATTGCACATCGGCAGAGCCATGATTTTGTCGCGAAAAGATTTTGCACCATTTCGTTTCAATACCTTACGTGTACATCGATAGCTTTGCTTCGTTGCTATTGACAGTGTGGCTTTGTTCAGACACATCTTTCATTCCACTGCACCAATCAGAGTAAGATTACTGCGATATCATACTTCCGTCACTTACCACTAGATTTCCAAGCCAAGTGTGGGTTCAGGACATTGGACCCGTAAAAATTCAATATTTTATATTAATGCCAAACACTGTTCAACTTTTACACATTAGATAACATGATATTTATCTCTCCATATAAAAAATTTAGGTCCCACAGTTTCAGCTTAATCACCTATCAAAGTCGCAAAATGACTGTTGTGGCGTAGTAAAAAAATAGTAATTAACTTGCAGAAACAAGATAATTCTTGTTACTAAATTAAATGGGCTACTTCAATACACTTCTGTAAATACAAAGGGACATTTTTTTTAAATTAATGAAAATTATACAATTTTTCCTTATCTCTGACTTTGGGCTGCTACTGAAATTTTCAAAACTAACTTTTACTAAACAAGTCATAAAAAATTGATGCTCTATTAGTTCCTGTAATGTTTAATTCATTAATTAATTACTTAGTTTGATGTTGGCTACACTGCAATGGCCATTTTGCGACTTTGGTACATTATTATGTAAAACTATGGGACCAAATTGTTTTATTTGTGAAAATGTCACGTCATCTGATGTGTAAAAGTTGAACAGTGTTCGGAACAAATATAAAAAAAAATTACATTTTACGGGTCCAACGCCCTTAAAACATCCAATCACAGGTCGTGAAACAGAGCTGCAGATGTCCACACAAGGCAATGAAACACGTAAGGACAATATTATGTTCACAATGGCTAGCTGTATCTATAATTCTTGCGGGATCAATTTTCCAACGTTCTTATCTTACAATTTCTACTGTGAACAGGCTACGTCTTACAAGGAGTAATTTCCGGAAGAGAGGAAACTGTCGACACGACTTCTGAAGGCCATGCTTTCATTTATTTTCAAACAATTGCAAATAACTCTAATATTTTTTAACCGAATGCTTAGGAAACATTTGAGATTGTGTACAGTTATATGATACACAATTTTGCCAGACAGTTTTTTTAAATAATATACCGTTTGCTAGGAAAAATTATTTGGCTTCATTTTGGCTTATTTTGACAACAAAATATGTGATATTTCAGAGGCAAAAACCTAAAAATCCGTTTGGTGAATTGCAACAAAAAAATTCAGATATAAACGATGATATATAAGTGTTAAAACAGTAAGAATGTGTTCATGATATACGTATTAATTTGCGTTAAAAATTATATTTTCAAAACCACTGCAAAACTAAAGAGCGAGGCTTTAGCCAATCCTCGTTTGACTAAATTTGGGGGCTGGAAGTACTCAGTAAACAACTTCGGCAATTTCCGTCTTTCTAACTATAACTACTTGCCTCGTAGAGACATATATTTGTCGCGTACGAGTTCTGTTAAAAATACAGTTGAAAGTTTGAAAACGCGAATACTGTTCTCGGCGAAACTGGTTCGAAAGAGATGAACGCAAATTCTTGCGCTTCTTAATAAAATCCAAATTAAACGACTTTGCAGTATTAAGATGTAATAAAATGTTTCCCACTCAGATTTTTATTAGCCTGCAGCTTTCATGCGCGCACAGATGAAGAATCTGCTGCCTTAATTTGGTTCTCAGAGATGGATAAAATAACGACTTTCTTTCTCTTGAATAAGCATTTTTGAATTCAATGGATAAAAAGCACTTCTTTAAATCTTTAAAAGTCAATGAAAAGGTAACGAAAATTTATTATAGCCCATTGAAAACTAAAAAAAGAGTTACACAAAGGAACGTTAATTCATCTTTAAAAGTGACATTTTTCTCCTAAGTTTTTTTGTGAAAATTAAACAGATAATGTTTTGTGTTTTGACAAGAACGTTTCTATGGGGGACATTGACACTATGGTGAGAAATTTAAATATTTTCAGAAGGTTCTACGACGGCGTATGGTGAAGTCTTGCCTAACTTGTAAAGTAGTCCCATAGTGAAGTTAAGACCGAGGTGGCACAAGGTAACATGTTGGACTCGTGTTCGGTAGGACCCGTGTTCGATCCCCGGCTCCAACCATCTTGATTTCGCTTTTTAAAGTGGTTTCAAAAAATCACTCCAGGCGAATACTGGGATGGTAACTTAACAAAGGCCATGGCCGACTCCTCTCCCAGCTGCTGTCATTATACCAAGTTGTGTCTCCGTCTATACCTCGCTGTTGACGAGACGTAAAACTCACTTACCGTACATTACTGGTAAAATTAAGACACATTTTCGCCTAACGGAGGAACGGAAATGTAATGGATAGTGTGATCGGTAAATTCTTAAGCATAGCTGTAATTAGCATAATTAACTATCAAGAGAAAAAAAACTTAATACAACTTTTTTTTTTACACAGAACATTTGTAAGATACGTGTTTTCAGGGCCCCTCAAAATTGTTAAAAACGTTATTTTTCAGACGGCGGCTACATCTGGAAAAATAAAACAACCTGATTCGTAACACGGAATAGCATTTGTATGGCTGTATTTCCCACAAATTAAAGTCTCGGGTCGTACTTAATTGCAACGGCCCAAGTTTCTCAACTGTCGAGAGAATATGTTCTTTCCAGACGAGAGCCGATATCCTAAAATTACTCTGTAACTTCGTTTCAAATTGGTTTTACTACGTAGTATAAGTTTTCGAGACAAACGACAATTATTTTAGCAGTTCAAAGGAAGTTTAGTTAATTAACTAATTTGCTACCACCATGCTGGATTTTATCTCAACAAAACCAGAGTGGTCTACGCAGTTAAATCCAGTTAAAACAAAGTTTTAGAGCGAGTCTATGAAATCTTCTCGCGTTTAATATTTAAGAAGTAACTATCGTCAAAGATGTAGTAACTCTAACCGAAGACCTTAAAGCTTTGCCTGTTTTTTTACAATGATTTCCATAGTATTTTCATAACACAGTTTAATATCTCAGAGAAGCGCTACATTGTTTTTGGTACTTATGTTTCATTGTGGCTTAGTTGTTTCGTGCCAAAAAAAAAAATATTTTGCACATGATTATGACAATTTTGCATCGAAAATTAATCTAAACCAACCAATTTTTTATTTAACGGTAAAGTTTGCATTATGTTGAAAGGAAAAAACCTACATATGTTTGTACATTGCACGACTGCATAGTCAGTAGTTTCTCAAAGTACTTCGTTTAATATCATTCGAGTTCCTTGCACCAATGTGAAAAGAAACTGCCAAACAAGGTCTTCATTGAAGTCTCTTAAATATATTATTGACGCACGCACTTGTATCGTCCGTATAACTACATTGTTATAGCCTCCAATGGGTTAAAATGTTGTTTCTAGGCCTTATCTTGAGAGCAGGGGTTCCTATTTATGCTGTTTGCGAATACGTTATCATATTGTAAATTCTACAAAGAAGCAGATGTCATAAATCAGTAACAAAGATGTGTTAAAATATAGTTTACTACGTAACCAAATTTACCAAATTGAAAAATTTATATGTTTAGGTAATTATCGATTTACGACCATGTAAGGTAATTGTTTCAAATTTGTGAAAATAATAGAAGTTTTTCAAAACGGAATTATTGAAAAAATTTTGGAGTGTGGGGGGAATTTATAGTCAGAAAATAAACAATACTTGAAACAAGCACTATTTATAATGTTGCTTAAGCACAGATTTTAATTCATAGCAGTCATGCGGTGCATAGTTGAATATAGGCGGTTTCTCGTTGGCGAAAAAGTTATTTTGTTTGATTCTGGCTTATTTTCACAACAAAATTGTTGATGATTTAAGTGAAAAAATATGCAAAACTATAATTGCTACATGACATTAGGTATAATCGTATTACATTTGAGACAAAATAATATAGGAATTAACCATTAAGAATATGTGTTGTTTTAAGAAAGGTATTTTTAAAATCACTGTAAAAATACCGGGTGCGTGTAAAATCAGTGCTTACATGTGTAGGCATACCAGCATCTCCGAAAATATTTGTCCTTGTAATACGGTATATTTTCATGAAA
Source organism: Medauroidea extradentata (assembly GCA_003012365.1). Lineage (NCBI taxonomy): Eukaryota > Metazoa > Arthropoda > Insecta > Phasmatodea > Phasmatidae > Medauroidea > Medauroidea extradentata. The sequence goes on from PNEQ01085040.1 coordinate 27,098, forward strand.
GATAAACACGCCACGTTTAATTTTAGTACTATAGAAAGTCAGTAAAAATTGTACAGATCATAGGCTTTTGCGGCCATTGTCGTAATTTTCTCGACTTCTGGGGTTGAGCCACGTGTTATGTTGCTTCTTGGACAACGTTTCGGCACAGAATATTTAGGAATACAGAAGTGGAACAGCCGATAGGACAGCGAACACAGTTACACACGCCAGCAAAATGGCTCCCCCGGCCAGCAGCATGGCGGAAACTCTCACCACCAATCAGCGTACGATGGCTGCCATGCTAGCCGACAGCGAGGCCAATAGGAAACATGCAGTAACATGCATTAATCAAACATATATGGGGCTGGTATCAACAAACTCGGGCAGCCAATAAGTGGCGAAGTTCGCTCGTATCAAATAAACCGCCTCGTAATTTCACGTCTGTATTACTATTTAGTCTGTGGCTTCGGCAGTCCTTGCAGCTGCCATCTTCAGGTCGATGCAGGATCGGACTGAGACCGATTGGAGTGGGATGGTCTGGACACAGCTATATAAAGAGGCCATCCAAGGACTGCCGAAACATTGTGCAAGAAGCAGCACAACATGCCGCTCAGCTACAGAAGCCAAGAAAATAATTATAATATTACTTTCAGAGCTTCAGCGCTCAGTTTCCTGAAGGTAAAGGAGGAGTCTACATAATGTAATATGTAATACTTAATAACATGATACAGTTGCAGATATAATTAGCGTGTTTTTGGACTACAACGAGTGAGATAAGGACCCAAGGCACCACGGGATGTAAAGTTTACACTTGCCCTGTCACCACACGCGGCAGAAGGTACTCAACTAGTGTCTGTATTTCCATTAATGTCCTCTATTACGTGGAATTTCTTTAAGTCGCTAACTAGTCCGAATTATTATTTGTTTTAAATAAATTATAGTGTGAAATAATTTTCAACATATATTAGACTGTTTTACGATATCTACTACTGTTTAGAATAAAACAATTTTTTTTTCCCGAAAAACAGAGTATAGAGATACCTGTGGTTACTAAACAAAGGCCGAGTAAGTAGTGTGACTTATTGTCCTTGATCAAAATACACTTGCAGTGAACTATATTATTGGTTATCTGTAGAGATGATGGTATATCGCGAAAATGTTTTGTGCCAAGATAGCCTTGAAAACACTGACACAACGTAGCTGTCTGCAGACCAATACCAGGCATAAAATATTACAATATCGGGACTCTTATTGGTTCAGTCTAATAGGGCAACAGCTCCACGTACAAGCTAAAGCCAGTAATCATCTGGTAAGCTGGACGTGTATTGAAATCCATCAAACAGTCAACTTTTCCCGCGATAAACCATCATCTCTAGTTATCTGTGATATATCTCATGCAATCCCATGTTACGCAGACGACTTTAGTTCTGTTACTTACACTTCAAGACTTCGTGGAATTTACATAATACGTTGAATGCTATCCAAAAGATTCATAGTGCGTAAATAAGACGGGCGTTAATCGATGTACAATTTTAACTGTTCGGCTTAAACGATGCAGTTTGTTTCGCTGAATTGATACGTCAATAATGAAATACATCAGTAATAACTAACTGCAATATATGTATATATTTTTAATAATTTATAGACATCATAAAATTCAAACAATGAAATTATTTTGGAATTCCAAAAATGTCTAAGTAATATTGCTTACAACTCTGGAATGCTAAATTCAATAAACTTTTACTGCTGGAAATTCTTTATTGAACATAGCTGTCTGAATGAAACATTCTACTAACATCTATAAAAATTACACTTTTTTTTTAAATATACTTTACACGACGAGTAAAATAATGTTACTGTGTGATATTCTATATAAAGTTTTTACTGTTAAAATTACTAGGTTGATTCTAAAATAATTCTTACCGTCAGGAATTTTTTATTAACTATACTTTGTATTCACTATTCTATACATTCTGAACATCTACTCTGCAAAACAAGCCTTATGTAATAAGTGGTAATGCCGTTACAGGCGGCACACGTTACAATCGTACCTCATGTTACAGATGCATCTTATATCAAATTACGTTCATTCAAAATATATTATATATATGTGTGTGTGTTTTTCTATAAAATTTATTCATATTGTTTTAGAAACAATTATTTCTCCTCTTCTACAATACACATTGTTTTAGAAACCATTTTATTTCTTCTCTTTCATAGTTTAGATCGGTGTTCAAACAAATTTACAAAATATATTCTTCTGCTGTTCACATTATATAAAAATGTACTTGTTTCATTTATAGATTATATTGCTATGGAATATATATGTTTTCTATAGTTCCGGTTGATACAGACGCAATCTTGTATCTACTGCATCTGTTGTATTATAAGAACACTCCATAAATCATAAATTGGTATTTCAAGTATTAAGTTCAGGAGAATTTCCAAATATTAGCGAATCCGCAGTGTTATGCGTGTTTATCTTGCTTTACAATCAAGATATAGATACGTGATTTTTGCAGATCGCGTATATATTATAAATACTAAATTAGATAATGTATTGAATTAAGTAGTATGACTGTTTGATAAACTGTTTAATGCAAGAGGAGATAAAAGTTATTTTTTGCGTACACAAATGCGGTAATTTGGTATAAAATATTATAAAAATTTCAGCGTGATGAGGGTTATTTTGTATCTTTATGGTGTTTACCAGATTTATGTAAATATTTGTTACAGTAAAACTTTCAGAAGCTGTTACGACCATTTATGCTTTAAACTTTACCCTATCTCTTTTCTTAGCAGTGAAAAATACTTTACCAGAGAAAATTTTCTAAAAAAAATAAAAGAAAACTTTCTGAAAGCATAAAATATGCTTAGAAATTTTCATTCGCTGCGAAGTAACCTAGAACGCTCCGAGAACTTTATTGTTCAAAGTCTTGAAATACTTGAAGCTTCCCTCGAACAGACGAAACTTTGAAACATGATATTTCAGGGCATGACAAAATTTATCTTGTCTCTCAGTTTTAAATATAAGAAGTCTTTTTTCTATATAGTCTGCAAGATTCGTCTAATTAGAACCGCAGGTAATTTTAGTTATTAAAAGTTCATTGAAAATAAATAAGAAACAAATAATTTAGAAAATTGGTTATTCCAACTTTACATACGTAACAAAAATTTATTTGTTTCATTTGGTTAATTATTTCCATTTTCCTTGAACTTAAATGAGATATTTGGGGGAGGGGGTTCCTCCTCACATTAGGATCTTAACACGTAAAACACGTCCGTGGATAGACTGCTACGGTACATGGAAAACAGTACTTATTTTAGACGAACTATAATTAAAAGGAAATACAGGACTGTTATAATTTGAAACAATATTTTAACACAATTTCTTCCGGTGTTTAAAATGTCATTAAATAATTTACCACTCAACGTTCTAGACCAAAATAAAACAGTTTCTGATGACTTGATTTTTGTTAGTCCGGATATGTTTTGAGTTACCCGGAAATTTTATTCGTTCAAATTTTGCTCGTTAGAAGAAAATGCGTCTTTCAAAAAAGCATTCGGAAATAAAGGCCATCAACGTTGGAACGTTTTCAAAGTACGTATGCGATTAACACATAACTGACGGGTTTTTAATGACAAACTGAGCGGAAACATGGTCTCGTAAAAATTTTGTGAAAATTGCTACAAAAAAGAAAGCAGTTACACAGTTTAAAAAACGCCTTGTCACTGTAGTATTTTTTTGCAGTTAACTTCCCATTAATCATTACTAATTCGTTACTCGTGAAGATTGAAATGTTCACCTTACCCGTTTATCTATAACAAAGATTACATTAAGGCTGGAATTAACATTATTTTTAATTTGTTCATGGAATAAAGACCACTGATAAAAAAATGCAGCGACAAATTGTGAAAAAGATATACTTGCTTACAATTCTACCTAATGTTTAACTTTGTTGTGCAATATATTGGCAACGAGAGCAATAGACAAGATGAAGTAAGGTTGGAGCGAGTAGAGAGCTGCAGAAGTAACGAGCGGCCGTGCTATGAGTTACAAACAAAGCCAGTGATTTCTGGTGAAAATAGTTTAGTTGCAACTTGTTTCAATGCCTTACGTGCCTAGTCAGTGATTGGTATAGACCTGAAAAATTCGCTTTTTTTTTTTTTTTTTTTTTTTGGACGTAGGCTAGACCTCAAACATCTGTAAATTTGTGTCCATTACACAATTGACTCTTGACTTATTTGTAGAGATGATGGTATATCGCAGAAATGTTTTGTGCCAGCATAGCCTTAAAAATGCTGTAGTTTCTTGCAAACATGTATGAATGGGTAATATACGTCTGACCAACAACATGTATTAAATATTACAATAGCGGGATTTTTATTGGCTCAGTGAAATAGGGCAACAGCTCCACGTACAAAAGAAAGCCAGAAATGAACTAATAAGCTGAACGTGTGTTGAAATCCAGCAAACAGTCAAGTTTTCCCGCGATGAACCATCATCTCTACTTATTTGACACCTCCTGGAGGACAATGAACCAATAGTACACTCGAAAAAATAGTTTGTAGATTTGCTACACGTGCGTATATTAGAGCTATGAATGTAGGTATGGTAGAATTGTTTCCCAGACATCCATGATAGCACTCCTAAACCTTTTTATGAAAAAGTCAAACGTATGCTGAAGTTACCAGACTTGTATTTTAACAACTGTAAAAGTTTGCACGTTCACAAGGCGGAAGTATGGTAATCGTCCCATACTGTGATTGTGTTATTTATTTTCTAAACATTTTAGGAATGTTTTTTTTTAATGGTGTATGGAGGCAACTAAATGCAAGACAAATCATTAGAAACCGGAAAAATTCGCTTGCCAACTTTGTATTTGACAGAAAGATAATCGTGAGATCTCAATTTTTAAATTTTAGTACACTATATCATTTCATTCCAAAAATTACATGCCTTCAAAGGCTGATTTGTGGAATGAATTTATGACGTCAGTTGGTAAGAATAGCACGTTCGCTAATAATTAACAGTATATATTAACTTTATTTCACCACAATTTACGTTCATAAGCTGAATATCAACTGAATCGCTATTAATTGAGCAACGATTTTATGGTGAAAAGATTTTTGCAACATTTGGTTTCGATGCGTCATGTGCACGTCTACAGGTCTGCTACATCGCCCGTAATTGGATAATTTTACTCTCACTGGCCTTGGAGAATTACAGACGTAAGGAGTCACAATAATCTTATTCTGATTGGTGCAGTCAAATGAGAAACGTGTCTGAACAAAGACACGCTGCCAATAACCTTGAAGCAAAACTGCCGATGTGCACGTGAGACACTGAAACAAAGTGGGGCAAAAATCTTTTCGCGACAAAATCGTGGCCCTATCTATTAAGAATAATATTGTTTACGGCATGTATAAATGTTTTCATGTAAAACGTATTTTTCAGCGAGACGATCGGGTCATGTGGATTTAATTTTTTTTTATTTCACAGTTAGCAAACTGCATAAATAAAAACAATTACAATTGTGAACACACAAGCTAACGCGTTTCCGACGTGCAGAATAAATCGAGAAAGTAAAATAAATAAAAAAGATTTATGAAAAGTGTAAATAAAACCTGCGTACGATTGGTACGTGTGGTTATGTTACATATGTAGAGGCGTTAATGTGTTGATCGTGGTGTTTACATCGGGGCTATTTCTCAGCCACCCTGTCGTAAGAAGAGACCGCAATTATTCCGGCTTAATTTGTTCGCGCCGTGGAAACCCGACACAAATTGCCGTGAACCTCACCCTCTGTAGTCACTTGGAGCAATTAGTTGGGAGTTTCTCTGCTTAGTTCCAGGAGAGGGAGGTGGAGGAGGTGAATAATAGACTGTGTTGGTATCAAGTAGCCAATGAAACTTCCCCTTTGCCTTACGAGAGAAACCGCCATATGGCTCTATCTTTCTCTATCTGTTTCTATCTCCCAGCACGGAGATTCGGGTTCACATCCCGGTTATGTCACATCCAATTTCAGCATATTATATACATATCCCAGTAAGTCACATCCACTTTCAGCATATTATATACATATCCCAGTATGTCACATCCACTTTCAGCATATTATATACATATCACAGTATGTCACATCCACTTTCAGCATATTATATACATATCCCAGTATGTCACATCCACTTTCAGCATATTATATATATATCCCAGTATGTCACATACACTTTCAGCATATTATATACATATCCCAGTATGTCACATACACTTTCAGCATATATTATATACATATCCTAGTATGTCACATCCACTTACAGCATATATTATATACATATCCCAGTATGTCACATCCACTTTCAGCATATTATATTCATATCCCAGTATATCACATCCACTTTCAGCGTATTATATACATATTCCAGTATGTCACATCCACTTTCAGCATATTACATACATGTCCCAGTATGTCACATCCACTTTCAGCATATTATATACATATCCCCGTATGTCACATCCACTTTCAGCATATTATATACATATCCCCGTATGTCACATCCACTTTCAGCATATTATATACATGTCCCAGTATGTCACATCCACTTTCAGCATATTATATACATATCCCTGTTTTGTCACATCCACTTTCAACATATTATATACATATCCCAGTATGTCACATCCACTTTTAGCATATTACATAAATATCCCCGTATGTCACATCCACTTTCAGCATATTATATACATGTCCCAGTATGTCACATCCACTTTCAGCATATTATATACATATCCCTGTTTTGTCACATCCACTTTCAACATATTATATACATACCCCAGTATGTCACATCCACTTTCAGCATATTACATACATATCCCAGTATGTCACATCCACTTTCAGCATATTATATACATATCCCCGTATGTCACATCCACTTTCAGCATATTATATACATATCCCAGTATGTGACATCCACTTTCAGCATATTATATACATATCCCTGTTTTGTCACATCCACTTTCAACATATTATATACATATCCCAGTATGTCACATCCACTTTTAGCATATTACATACATATCCCAGTATGTCACATCCACTTTCAGCATATTATATACATATCCCAGTATGTCACATCCACTTTCAGCATATATTATATACATATCCCAGTATGTGACATCCTTTTTCAGCATATTATATACATATCCCAGTATGTGACATCCACTTTCAGCATATTATATACATATCCCTGTTTTGTCACATCCACTTTCATCATATTATAAACATATCCCAGTATGTCACATCCACTTTCAGCATATTACATACATATCCCAGTATGTCACATCCACTTTCAGCATATGTTATATACGTGGTAGTCGTCGCTATTTATCAGCGTGTTTTCTAGGAACACTCCCATTCTTCCAACCATATCATTCAGCCGCTGCTTCATACTCAGCTAACTTCAACATTGCAATCACTCAAAGGTTATTCAGGATACGATAACTAATGTATACATTTCAATACCGTATAAAGCATGTAGTTTCTTTCCGGTGTGAATTAATATGAATCTACGCCTGACCTTGATGAAAGATAACTTTAATTCAAGAAATAAAAAGTATTATTTTAACTCTGAATTTTTATTTTAATTCCAGGTATAATCAACATTTATGTAAATTATGTTAAGGTAGTCCTCAAAATATAATTATTCGAAATTGGACGGATAAGAGATCTTTGTGTATAAAACCGTTCACTTTATTTCTCTATATTTAAATTTTAACTTTGTAATGAAATTTTTTGTTAAGACAGCCGGAAGTGAAAGCCGTATCGCAGGTAAACAAAGAAAATCAATAGATAATAACGTTGAGGTGACTTCACGAAATTTTCCAGCTGAAATCTAGTTTTGTGATTACATAAAACAGGGAGCTGAAATAAATCACTTTTTCTTTCATACGCAAGCCAGGATGCAGACAACTGTAACTCAGTGTTACTATACCTCTTAAGTATAATATTTAATTACATTTTTATTATATTGTTTTAATTATAATTCATTATAATTTATGTATATTTATTGTTTCTTATATATGAATATGTATATAAATACACTATACAATACGGTTGTCTACTTAAGAAAATACAAATTACGACATTTAATACGCATAGGTACTTTCCGATCTGCCATTTTCTCCAAGCTTAGAAAATTTGATATAAAATCAGACAGGTTGTTTGCATAGCGAAAGCAAGATGGGAAAACGTTGTAAGAAGACATATTATTCATTATGTTAAGGATGTCCAAGGGGAAAAATTCATAATTTTATATTTTAGTGTTCCATTTATAGACGTTATCTGTGACTACATTTTCCACTTGTAACATTTTTTTTCAGCTCTCATAGTTTTCCCATAGCAGCATGTCAAAGTCAGAGTTTCAAGTTACTGGTACACGGTAACAACAAATACCAAGCGAATTACTTGAATGAAATAATTTACACTGAAATCAGATATTATGAGCATTATGCTAAAAGATATAAAAACACACAATGAAAATCCTTTGCATTCTTTTTTTTAATCTGAAAACGATGACAATTTGCTTTATTTAAGGCAATTTAAAAAAAATACAAATGGACTTTGTTGTGTGTTTTCAAATATTTTAGCATATTGCCCATAATATATCATTTCAGTGTAAATTAATTAGAGTGAATCACTTGGGTTTTTTATTACTATATCCCCGTAACTTGCAAATTCTGACTTTAACATGCCGCTATGGGAAGACTATGAGAGCTGAAAAAAAATTTACGAGTGGAAAATATAGTCACAAGTAACATACTAAAACGAGCACTATGTCATACGAATATAAAATAATTAATTTTTGCCACGTAACCACCCTTAATGCAACCTAAGTATTCGAGGAGAAAAAATATGGGAGGCTTTCTTTGTGCGGAATAAAATCTATGTATTCTCAGATGTGTTTTCGAAAAGCGCATTTTTATTTCAAACGGCTTAGCTTCAGTTTAAAGGGGAAAAACTTACAATCAGTCGTTTTTTGAAGGTGGAGAGTTACCCGAAAATATTTTGCTTGTTTGCGGTGACAGAAGTTATTATGAAGCGGCTGAAGCTGAAAGACGAAAATACCAGGATAAAAACAGGACCACGTGGGTTAGAGGGGTGCTTTCACAAAACTGGCGATGTATTCACGGCGCAGTGTTGGCGAGGGGAAAATGGCAACCATGCTTCTATAACGCGGGGGGGGAGGGGGGTGCACCAGACCGCTACACAATGACGAATCTATGGAACCACGAAGAGCAGACAAAAACGAGCGTGGGTATCAGCACGTCTGGATGACACAATTCTGGAGGTCGTGGGTTTAGTTCATGCCGATTACATTCAGAGAGGATCTTTACAAGATTTCCAGCCTTGTTCCGAAACCGCACCGACGATAGTGGAAGATGGCTGACAATTCAGACAATCAGTACAGTGCTGGTAGTGTTAAAGAAGGGTAATGTTACTAACGAGATAATAAAATTTACGTATGATAACTCTATAAAATGTTGTTCATATGCATCCGAATAAAATAAATATTAATAACGCAGGACATTTTAGAGCCATTAATTTTTGTTGCAAACAACTATGCACCATTTGTTTTTATGTTTTAAGGGGGAGTGCCAGACAATTTTATTGTATTTTCAGTTTTTGAGCCACAAAATTTATTAAAATTCGACAAAACATACATTATTGGTAAACTGCTAGACATTAATAATTATGGCTAATTAATGAAAGGTGCCATTATTATTTATGTCAAGCAGTTTACCGAGAATATACCTTATGCTTAGAGATGGTGAAATTTCGCGAATTCAATGATCTGCATGTTAGAATCAAATATCCTATGCTTACTGAAGTCCCGACCATTTGTCCTCTAGCTGCTACTCAGTGGAACAGCTGACAATGAACGAGTAGACAGGGCTTGAGTATGCATAGGATATTTGATTCTAGCATGCAGGTCATTGAATTCACGATATTTCACCATCTCTACTTATGCTTTATCAAAGAGAAAATTTTGATAATACAATTGGAAAAAATGTTATGGCCCAAAAACTTAAAATTCAGTAAAACTGTTTAACACTCCCCCTTAAGTGCACAGCTGCAGTTCTGCTTCAAGGTAATTGATTGTATGTACGTGACTTTCAGTGTCTTGGTGTTCTATCAACAAGTCACAAACATGTAGTGTCTCAGTACCTAACCTTATTCTTATTGGCTGGCTTTAATGAGGGTTGTGTCTGAGCAAAAACTCTCTGCCCGTTGCCGAGAAACAGAAAATGCAGATGTCCACGCTAGGTATTGAAACAAGATGGTGAGAATTATTTTCACCGAAAATCAGAATCTCTAAACATTTTATTGCTTAATTTATTGTTAGCGTTTTGTAAACATTATTAAATGTAATTTCTCCAACAAATTTTGGTAAATACAAAGTTAAAAATTAAATATGAATAGTATCGGTGAATGGAAAATAGAATTTTTTTTAAAATACAAGTGCTGCCTGATAGAGAGTTTCTTTGGTTATCTGCTTCAAATTACGCGTCGTGACAACCAGATCGGTAGCTACAACGACATTCATGTGGCATCTGTAGAGACCTGAATAATTTGCGTTTTCTTTTGGGCACAAGCAAGATTTCAAACATCTGTAAATTTGTGTCCATTCCACTTGGCTCATGACTTATTTGTAGAGGCAAGATTATTTCGCATATTGATTCTAGGTCAGGTTGAATGCCAATACTGTATACTTCATTACTCCTTCTGTGATTAGACAACACCTGTTTTAATACATCTTTGACGGCTGCAAGCCAGTGATAAATAAGGAAACAAGTTGTGGTGGTAACACGAGTTACGGTTAGAAGCCAATGGATATTTGACTTTGGCCAGTGTGTGTATAGGTCTGAGAAGTCGAGGCTGTTGCCAGATTTATACGCGAAATACTCGTGCCTCTACTTATTTGACACCTCCTGGAGGACAATGACCCAATAATATGAAGGCAATTGAGTGCAGGTACAATCATGTGGTATCGTTGAGTCAAAGAACAGCCAATGAACAACTGCTATCTGCTTGAGTACACATATCTGTACGTCGGAGGCATAAGACACTATGTCACAAAAATTATATTTTTCAGAAGTGCAGTTTGAAGTGTGAGATTCACTGGTTAATGCAGATGTTTAGTGCCCAAAATCAAAGTTTTTTGACACAACGCTGACTTTGTGTTGTATGCCACTACAAAATACTTAAAAATGTGGCCATGTTTGCGGTAAAAAGTGCATTTTGGCAAAAAGTGGACATAGTGTCTTATGCCTCCGAGGTACAGATATATTCTTGGAGTCTATCCTACAGATCAGTGAACCAGCGAATTTTTGTCCGTTTCTAGGCATTTGTAACAATATTATAAGTTTATGTACGCTGCCAGAATACTTGCTTCAGAACACGTGTTTCATGCCACATCATAGTCAGTAAGAAAGAAAGTGACTATAACAACTTTTCTTACAGACTTGAGATACTTATCTTACTGATCTGGCCCATCAGTAGTTGCCAAGAGTGAAAGATTATTTTGCAAAGAGATTTTTTTTCATTTTCTAACTCAAATAATTTAATGTTATTTTGCAATATCTACGGAAAAAATCATTTCAAATTTCAGTTCATAAGTCTCAAATCATTGCTACCATCCAGCTACTTAATAACCATATCAAATAACCACACTGTTTTAATTCTTTCCTTTCTGAAGTTGATGGGAAAAAAAATAATTTCTAGGGAGGCCTAAAGCAAAAATATTTTTTAAAAGTTAAAAATACGAATTGTTTAACATAAAATGTGATAATAACTCGAATATGCACTGTATTACAACATTAAATACAGAATATATAGCAAGTGCCAATCACATTAAAATATGCATTTAAAAAACGCGTAAGTATGCATTATAACTAGAAATTTAGTACAATCAAATCTTTAAAGTGAAATTTTAACAATCTGGGATTAAGTATCAAGTATGTTTGTGGACATATTTATATATATATATATATATATATATATAACATTTTGTTATGCGCATAAAGAAGTAACTGCACGTGGTCTGCTACAGTCTGTAAAAACCGTTAATGATGTAAATCACAGAGCTAGAATATATGTCTCACTATACATTCTTTATTTTCGCCACTTACATTGTCATACTTATGACATTCATCATCATCCCTCTCTTTCTATGTATTGTTAATCACCACCCACCATCAATAAAAATGCGCGAAATTGGCGCCGTTATTAGAGACCCGTATATTTCGCGGGTTCATTGCTCGACCGGCTGGACTCCACAGTCCTGTACACACTATGTCATCAGCTACTTGTATATTGGCTGCTACAGTGAGTGGTCGATTTAACGTCTAACAAGGCAAAGTGTGAGTCAGTGTGGTGTTTAACATAAGCTTGCTGTTGGTCCATCATACTCGAGGACTTACTTATAAATTGTGGCCCAATCGCGAGATTAACTTACTTTTATAGGAGTTTAAAATATGACGTGGTTTCAATTAAACGCTCTAAATTCCCTGGTCTCAGTCGTTATTTGGCGCCAGGCTTCAGTGTACTGGCGTGTGCTTACCTGAACACACCCTGTGACGTCATTTGTAATATACGTGCCCGCATTAGAGACAACGCCATATCGCGGATAATTTTTGCGCCAAGATTTGACTTGATTCTACATCACTGAACCATTAACCAATTATTCTCAAATCCAGGCTACAGAATATTTAGGAATACAGAAGTGAAACAGCCAATAGGACGGCTAACTCAGTCACACACGCCAGCAAAATGGCTTCCCTGGCCAGCAACATGGCGGACACGCTTACCACAAATCAGCTTAAGGTGGCTGCCCTGTCAGCAGGCTACCAGGCCAATAGGAAACCTGCAGTAACATGCAGGAGCCAAACATACACGGGGCTGGTATCAACAACCTCGGGCAGCCAATAAGCGGCGAAGTTCACCCGTATCAACTGAGCCGCCACGTCATTTCACCTCTGTATTACTATTAAGTCTGTATCCAAGCTTTAGTACAATAGCTTATGTTCCACAACTAAAAAAAATTGGAGAATTTTTTCCCCGAATATGTTTCCCTGGAATTTGTAAGCGATAATTTCGTTTTATCTTCTTCTTACAGTAAATTAATACGTACCTATTTCATAATTTGCTGGAAACGTGCGATGTTACTAGCACGGCCGTAGAAGAACAGGTCTGGACACTCGCCTGGATATTTGACCCCCTTGTTGTTTGGCTGTAGTTAAAGTTATCGACAATATTGTGTTTTAATGGCGCTGATAATAGGGCGGTCGGACTAAACTCCGCCCACTTCCTTTCCGCTAAGATAAACAATTTATCAAAACGTATTTTTTTTTTATCAATTTATGAAATACTTTCTTCTCTCACAATTTTAAGAAAAGGCTCCAGCAATCTTTATTTACTTTATAAATTTAACAATGGAAAAAAGTGGGCGGAGTTTGAGTCCGACCACCCGGAAAACAGCGCCAAAAAGTACGACATTCTCGGTAACTTGGCGAACTACAACCAAACAACAAGAGGGTCAATCAAAATACATTGGTAGATAGGCGAGTGTCCAGACCTGTTCTTCTACGATCGTGGTTACTAAGAGACTCTCATATTTGTGAAAAAAATTTTGCACCATCTCGTTTCATTGCCTTACGTGCACATCTGCAGCTGTGCTTCATGGTAATTGGCAGCGTGTCTTAGCTAGAAGGCGTCACGATTTGACGGTGTTAATAAGATCAAGGTTACTCTCTCACACTACACGTCTGTGATTTCCAGGTAAGACATCAAGAATCCCATAGTTAAAAACATCCTGTCAATGTCCATGGATGAACCCATGAAGCAGATACACTGTTGTGCCATAAGGTATTGAAGCAAGTTGCTACTAAATTATTCTCACCAAATATAATTGGCCCTAATTATTGCCGTTAACACTCAAGAGTTCATGAGTGTTTATGGGAAACGGTGTAAGTGCAAATAGTAAGTATTTTGTAAATGAAGAAAATATATATAAAAAAACAGCCTGTCACAATTAATTTTATAGTTCGAATGCTGTGTTATATTTATTTACAGGATTGTTTGTGTGAAAAGAACTGTTACAGAAAATTTTTGGAAAACTGTTACTTCAAATGGCATTTGTATCATTCTCCATGTCAACGGTTATGGAGTTACACCAAGTGCATTCTATGGACGTTTGTTTCAGCTAAACAATTCATTATTGACACTTATATCACTTCCTACGGCATTAGCAGCAGGACATATTTTTTTTTTTAACTGTAAACCTCAAAATGTAATTCTCTGGCTTATAGTTTTTCCTACAACACTCCTCAATGGTTAATTAGCATTTTTTTTCTTACTATTTCGTGTTTTTGGTCTAAATAAGGGATCTTTCAGCCGTTATCGACGACAATATTACGCGGAGCAAATTCCCTCCTCGCCAATTTCCATTACGATTCTTTGTTATTTCCAATTGCATTTCTTGCCATATTATCTTCCTAATTATCCTGTCTTACACAGTTCACATATATCTGGTTAAAAGCCGGAGTGAATGACACCCAACTGAATAAATCGTTACATTAACTCACTGAAATCGTTCTCATTTATGCAACTACATATAGTATTTTACCCGCTAGTAGAACCCAGAAAATGTTTCTGCAACAGCAAACACATGATGATCAATTTAATTTAAATCTTTATAGCAACAAGGAAACACATTCCTGAAAAGTTTACATATTTTTTGTGCATGATGTTTCATGTTGGGTTTCTTATTTATTTTCGAATTCTTTGGAACAACCAGCGTTTCAAAATAAACAAAATTGTGTTTGTAGAATTTATTAATCCATCCGGTTTACACGAATTATAAAATTATGAAATTATTAACTAGAATTTTCGTGCATAAGACACGCAAACGCACAACTTATAGTTCGCAAAAGAAAAAAAACAATAACTGCATAGTGTAGAGCGCACACTTAACACAAAATTAGTCGAACAACTTTAAGGTGTGAATTCCGACAGTACTAATTACTACGAACTTGCGTACATGTCAAAAAATGATTGGAATTTTATAAATCGGTCGGCGCTTTTTAACGTGTGCGTTCACAAATAAAAACGGCTTGGCATCAGCAAATCACATTATTCTTTAAGATAAATTTTATTGATTTTATGTTGCAATTTTTTTTCTAAAAATCCCAAAATAAGTAAAAGATATATTTTGTAGCAAATTGTCATTATAATAAATTGTTTCAATCTGTTTAAAACGAAACTGAATTGACATACTCGTGTGATAATTTACTTCACAAATATTAAAGGAAAAGTGTATTGCATGAAGTGACAGCTACCTAACCATTACCCAGCATCCAAAAGAGACGTTCGGAATATCAGCAAAGAAGTGCATTTCGCAATTTTTTATATTCTCGTTATACGTCTGGGCGTGATGGATGTGGCGAGGTTTCGCGAAGTTATTTCTCGAAGTCATTTATCACAGAACGTTTGTTATCGAGAAACGATTAGACGTACGTTATAACCGTAAATCTATCAGGAAATTTTCTTGCTCGGAAATTCGTTTTAAATGAAATGTTTTTTCTGAATTCATTTTTCAATTACATTTGAAATTTTAATTCCATATTTTGAATTCATTATTTCGTTTTTAATCTTGCAGCAAATCAGATTGAATGAATTTTTTAAGATCTGTACGTTTAAACTCAAACTGACAGTAATTGTCAATTGATATGAAGATGTATTTTGTTGTATTTTACAGCTACGTTCTGGTTTGAAAGACTTTATACAATAAATTGGCTGTATATCACTATAACATCATACGGTAAAAATTATTTGCGAATAATTATAAAACCATTATGTAATCTAACAATACAACAAGCGAAAATAAAAAATGCATAAAGTTCGTAACAATTAATGTTTACTAAGTTTTGTCTGAGTTCTCACTGTGATTAAATAAAACTGTTTAATCTAAACTATTTTTTAATAATTTTTATAAATACTGTCGTAAACGGGGTGACTTCGGACTTAGGACATTCTAAAAAAATAATATATTTCGCACATATGGCAGCCCTGAGGTAATATATGTACTTGCGATAAATTCCAAAAAAATAATTGTGTACATGAAAATTAACAAATATTGACACACAGTTGAAAAACGTTGTAAAGTTTTCCAAAGTTACCCCAATGGTCAGAGGGGCCGCGGTGGCCGAGAGGTCAGACCATTCGCCTCCCACCAAGGCGATCCGGGTTCGATTCCCGGCGGGGCCGGTCCCCGGATTTTCGCTCGTGGGGATCGTGCTGGATGATGCTGTTCGTCGGCGAGTTTTCTCGGGAATCTCCTGTCCCCCCCTCCCCGCTTCGTTCATTCCGATGCTACTCCATACTCACCTCATGTCATCCTTACCAGCGCTAAAGACCTCGATGTTGAACGCTGACCAAAATCTCTCACTCTCTAACAACTGAGCGTAGCGGCCAGAGTGATTAAAAGATAACGAAACAAAAATTATTCTAATAAGAAATTTTTAAAGAAATATTACGAAAAATATATGCACACATTTTTGCGTTTGTAGGTTTGTGAACTAAATGCAACTTAACAAGGAAAACCATATTGGTTTTGAGAGAAAATTGTTCGTATGCGAAAATAAGTTGTAAAAGCACACAAAGAAATTTTACTCTTTGTTGCTCCAAAAACTTAAGCTATAATGAACTATCGTAAAGAAATGTCTTAACATATCTAGCTTTAGTAATTGTTTGTTCCTATAAACATTGATTGGGACAACAGTAGGTAATCAGTAACACGAGAGCAAAGGTTAAACGTTGAACTCGTATTCAGGAGCACCCGTGTTCGATTCTCAGCTCCGGGCTTTATATTTCGGTTAACCATAGTTTCCAATATGACTTTTGGGGATGCTAGGACGGTTCCTGAACAAAGGTACAACCGATATATTCCTTAGCTCTGTGTAACTGTCTTTAAGGGGCCTCCCTAGATAGACAGCGTTTGTGTGTGAGAGGCAGGAGCAGTAAGGGTGCCACTAACCCACGTATGTAATGTATCATCTCCTCTCCGTGCAAGCCACTCAGATGGCGTGCAGTGCTTCACTATTATCCTTTTATCTATGGAACTTTAAGCGGTGACCACAATATTTTATTAGCGGGCACCATAGTTCAAAGTCTAACGTTTGTTTCTATAGTTGTGTTTTACGAATCCGGTTGCTAATTTTCCAAATACGGCAGTCTGGAAAACCCATGTTTGACCATTTTGAGTGGCCCGAAAATTAGGTTTCTAATGAACGTGTCAAAAATTTTACACTATAAGCGACGTAGTATGAAATGTGTGTTCTTTTCATACACATACAAATATAATGCCCGTTAAATAGTTTCGCCAGAAAAGAATTATCGCAACTCGCTGCAACGCATTTAAAGTGCAGGTAACGAGGCCCCTTAACGGCGTTGTTGTCGACGATACGTAATGCCTAGAGAGGATGGTAAATCGCGAAAACTTTTCGCGCCAGCATACCCTTGAAAACACTGTAGTTTCTTGCAACATATATATAGACCTGAAAAATGCGCGTTTTTTTTATGCGCAAGCTAGAATTCCAGCAACTGTACGTCTGTATCACGTTCACAATTGGCAGTTGACTTACTCGACACAGCCAGGAAGTAACTGAGCCAATAATAAAACTGTAACTGAATTCAGGCCCATTTAACTGTGTCAGCGAGCAGATAATAGACAGCTGCTGCCTACATGATTTCGCATATATTCTTGGAGACTAGCCTACAGGTCATTGAACCCGCGAATTTTTCCGGTCTCTAAACATATATGATTCGGTGGTACACACGTGACACGACGTAGATGTCTGCAGGCCAAAAACAGACAGCAAATATTATAACACCTGGATTCTTACTGGCTCAGTCAAATAGGGCAACAGCTCCACGTACAAGCGAAGCAAATAATCATCTGTTAAGCTGAACGTAGGCCTACGTTGAAACCCAGCAAACAGTCAAGTTTACCCAAGATAAATCATCATCTCTTGTAATCCCCAATAAAAATAATGATAAAATGAACAAGTAATATGGGCCAATTTTTTAGTCAGCCGTACCAACTGTGCTATTTCAATGAAATTAGCTCAAGCGGTAAACCTGCGTATAACAAAGAATATCACTTTATAAAATGTAAGTCATTCACATGACTTTGTAATCTGAAAACTTGGGAATGGGCTTCTGTAAAAAAAAGAACGGAAAAAAAATTTACTCCCGGCACAAAGGAAACTATAATAAAGTTAAACAGAGAAGAAAAGCATATAAATGACATTTGGTAGCGATCTGCAAAGAAGAGAGTCAAAGTGTGAAGGACGTACAAAGAGGAAATTTAACGGCTTCTCTTCCCTTAGAAGTGAAAAAGGTCAGCTGGAAAATACAAGAGACAACTGGCTTAGTAGAACAAGAAGCAAGCTTATACAGCACACGTTCAAGAGATGTGAAGTGTAATCTGACACGAAAATTTGTGAGAAAGGGGGAGGGGGGATTTTCTGAACATTTAATACTGCAAAATTATTTACCAAACAATATTGTTTTATTTCCTTCTGAAGTGAATGTTAAAGCATTAAAAAAAAAAAAAAAACCAAGTTGCAAAAATTTAAAACCTTATGGCTTACTTTTTTAATAAGCTTTCGCCTGATTTTTTGAGAAAAGCATTCTGCACTTACATGTTTCATTACTAGGACCGTGATTTCCGCGTAAAGATTCCTGCATGAACTTGTTGCAATGTCTTAGTTCAACCACTGCAGTTGTGCTTCTTTGTTATTGACGGAGTGTGCTTGTGTAAAGATCTTTTTCATTTGACCCTACCAATCAGAATAAGATTCCTGCGAATAACACAAGTCCGTTATTTGTAGGGACTATTGTTTTCGCGAAAAGATTTTTGCAGCACTTTGTTTCAGTGCCGTACGTGCACATCTGCAGTTCTGCTTTGTGGTCAGTGATTGGATATTTTAACTCTCTGGAGTCTTGGGATACTACCGGCAAATCACAGCCGTGAGGTGTTACAGAGACTTTATTGTAATTGGCTCAGACAGATTATATACGGATCTTCATATAGACACGCTGCCAATAACAAACTGGGGCAAAATTCTTTTCGCGAAAAACCAGTGGTCCCTAGTTATATGTAGTAAAACGTAAAGACACGTGATAGTTACATTCAGCCAATCACTGGCCATTAAGCAAAGTCGCAGATGTGCTCACGAGGCACAGAAACAAGTTGATACATAAATATTTTCACTAAACACAAGGGGGTCTATACATTCCCACACGTGCACATCTGCAGCTCTGCTTGGTGGTCAGTGATTGGCTGTTTTTAACTTTAAACATATTTGGGCTCTACCCGCAAATCGCAGACGGGTGGTGACGCAGTGATATTATTCTCATTGGCACAGTCAAATGAGTGACACCTCTACAAGAATGCTCGCTGACAATAACTACGTACCAGAGCTGCAGATGTGAACGTGAGACACTGAAACTAAATGTTGCATAATTATTTTCACCAATAATCATTGCCTCTAGTTAGTGCAACACCACATGTCTGTGATGTGCGGGTAGAACATCAAAACGCTGGTAGTTAAAAATACCCTATCACTGACGGTTATGCAGGGTTACAGGTGTGAAATAAAGCATTGAAACAAGTCGTTACAAGAATATTTTCGCAAATATCAGAGGTTCATTATCATAGAATTACCATGATAAGTCGAACATAAAAAAATACTTCACAGCTTCGCGCTACGTAAGGTCAGACTGCATTATTTAACACCGAAAGATCTAGAATCGGAACGGTTTCATTCTCCGATACATGAAACGGAAATTCTAGTATGGTTACTGCAGCAACTCAACAACATATATTATGAACACCACTACATACCCTAAAATCAAAGAAGTAATTTTCTATATCAATATTTAGCCAATAACCTGCACAAGGCGGTAGTGTTAAATTCTCAGTTAACAAAATGCGAAAATTCATGACAATATTAAATTATTCTCAAATGGTTTTAGTCCTAAAAATTCAACCATAGCTAATCTGAGATCAAAGCATTGTTAAAATGTTACACTCAGTCCAATAATAACTAGTTAAGTTAATACACTTATTTCCCACGATCTGTAACAAGGTGCTACTGCGATATGACATAAATTCAAGTAAAATTGGTTAAGAAATGTTTCCCTTAAAAGCCTACTTTGCAGTCTACTATTTAATTCAGCTGGCTTATGAAAACCAATTTTAAAAGTAATAGCAAAGTTTAAGTTCAAAAGTCGTGAAAGGTGTTCGTGCTGTTAAAAAATTTTACGGCACGGTAATAGAGATGGAAGAAGCAGCAACAATGTAAACATATATTTTGTTCTAATTTACGAAAGCCCGTAGAACGGTTTTCCCCGTGTATCAAATATGAATTTCCTGGCTCATAACTTACCATTAAGTTCAACGTCTTCCGTTTACAAAGATGTATTTACGGTTCCGAGCCCGGGCGCTATAGTAGAAATGGTTAGTTTTTAAAGCTGTTAACACTTTTTGAAGACCATAACGTTATTTTCTTTTTACTTATCAGCCTATTTTGTAATCTGTTTCGACTCGTCTTTGACGACTGCAAACCATCAGTAAATAGGTAAATAATTTGTGGTAATATCTCGTAGTACTCGCATGTATTATTAGATTATTGATTACAGCCACTGCTTCATGTATAATTCTAACAAATTTAGGTTGCCGCCAGATAAATACGCAAAAATTTCGCATCTCGAGCAACACACGCAGAATAACCATAAATAAACCCATAAATACGAAATTTAATAAATAACGCGTTAAATAATACATCAGAGATAAAAGTACAACAAAAAAATATATATGTTTGGTATTCCTACTTGTACACACATTTATTACTGAAGTTTTTCATTGGCGGATCCCTTTGAACAACATAGCCTATATGGTTCTTATGATTGTAAGTGATTAAAACAGCATTTATAAATCAGAACGTAGGAGGTTAACCATTAGACTTATTTTGGATCATTAAAATTTTTTACTTCAGAGTGATATTTTTTCGCGTTTTACCTTCGGGTTCTTCGACCTCAATTTATTTATTTTTTATTATTATAAAATAATGCTGTACTTGGTTTTACTTCTCGGGGAAAGAAATTAGATCTTAGTTTTCACAAGTGATTATAGTACACGTTGTGGTTATATTGTAACTTTGTAGTAGCAGTTTGCGTTAAAAAGGGGAAAACAATTTTGTGTTTGCGGAGTGGTTATTTGATTTTGAAATTCAGAAACTAGTTGCCTAAATCAGAAACTCTAAAATTTCCATCAGACTCAGTCGGCATATGTTGTATAATTCGTCTGAACATTATTTCTGGTGGCGTATACATATACTATGTATCAAGAACCGAAGCAGTCTTAAATAATATCATACTATTACTTCAAATTGATATTAGAGTGCAATAACTTCAAATATTTAAAAACTCGAAGTTATTTCTTCTCTAGTCAAACACAATTATTAAACATAAATCCACACGCTATACTGTTTGTTTACTTAACTAAAAATTACCTCGCTGACCTTCAATATCTTTTTAGGTGTATAACATTATTTGAAGATAGTCCCAAGTATTGAAAATAGTGTAGTAATTTGAAAAATAATTTGTAAAGTGGATAACTTTGTAAAATTACGTTTGACCATACCTCTTAAAGCGTCACATCAGAAATAAACGTAGGCTTTGTTATGTGTACCGTACAGCTGATAAGGCCGCACGGCAATCTCGTACTCACTAGCGCGGCAGAGCAGAGCCATCTGACGGGAAACATCTCAACTACCTACTTCCAGCTCGGCGCTGCCAGAGACACCTGTTTCGTAGAGCGTGACTCACGATTCATGATCTTCCACCTTGTTGACGAAAACGTTGTGAAATATACCACACTCGTAACAAATTATCAACACATGTTCATAATTATGCATTCTAATGAGCGTCTGCGGTTGTAAATGTTCTTATGCCAATTATAATCGAAGGATGAACGATTCGGTTAAACTTGTTTTTTAAATATTCAAGTAAAATATCGTAAACTAATTTTTAACATAACTAATTGCCTGCCATCTACTGCAAGAAGAACACAGCAAATATTAAAAGACGTTGAAAATAATGTAAAGGTTGTGAGAAAGAATTTTATTAATTATTGTATATTACACGTGTTCGACGTCAAAATTTATAGTTAAATTTTTCACATAGGTATGATTATTATTTGGAATATTCATACATTTGCTACAGGTAAATACAGTTATTAACGAAAAAAAAAATTAAAATTGTTGCAGTGAAAGATACGCGTGTAAAGATTTCCATTGCTCTAAATCGAGAGTTCTTTACCCAAGCTAGACCCAAGTAAGCATTTTTACAGTGGCCCCAAAATAGGTAAAAACGGTTTTTTCAGGCTGCTCCATTTATACAAAGAAATACTAACCTGATTAGTAGGGACCCTGTTTTTTCGCGAAAAGAATTTTACCCCACTTTGTTTCAGTGCATTACGTGCGAACATGCAATTCTGCTTCATGGTTATTGGCAGCGTGTCCGTGTGAAGAGCAGTATCTCATTTGACTGAGCCAATTACAAAACCTTTCCTGCAGCACCACACGTCTGTGATTTGCCGGTAGAATCTCAAGGCTCGTGACAGTTAAATATCCAATCGCTGACCACGAAGCAGAACTGCAGATGTGCACGTAAGGCACGGGAACAAAGTGAGGCAAAATTCTTTTCGCGAAAAACAAGGGTCCCTACTGATTAGTAAACCAGAAACACAGCATAATAACATATTTTTTAAGGATCTTACTCAGGTTGAAAAGAGTGAATTACATATCAAACTCTCAGCTTTAATTTAACTTTCCTTAAGTCGGCATTATTATTGGCAGGCGTACCAATGTCGCCCGGTATTGCACTCTACTTTATTGCCTCCAGCAGATAAAAAAGCATCAGGCATGGACATACATCTTGCAATATTATGCAGACATGAATTTATTATAGATTGACAGCGATAAAGTGACCACTTTGAAGGCCATCTTTTCAAGGATAACAATATGTAAATATAGTTTATTTATACCTCAGACATTAAATTTTGAGTACGATAGACTCTATATAGTTTAACGAGTACTTAGGTCTCTTTGATTTTATTAAAATGTTGAAACAAACTATAAATTACCTAAAAGGAAGTGTTCTTGGGCCGTTGATGTTTATAATATATCTAAACGATCTAGAACTTCAGCTACACAACACATCGGTAATTTCACTTGCTGATGACACAAACGTACATATCAAACAATGTAATAAAGAAGCACTCCATGTAACCGCAACTAAGGTACAGTGTAACCTAAATACGCGGTTCTCCTACAATAAACTTGCTCTAAATTTGAACGAAACAAAATGCATATTGCACACCTCAAAAAAGGCAGTAAAAGAACCCGAATATTTGTGGAAAGTAAATTGATCAGTCCAGTAAATCAAACTCGTCCCCTTGGTGTTGAAATTGATAGTAAACTTTCATGGAAAAATCACGCAAAACATATCGTAAATAAGATCAATACAACTTGCTCCACGTTAAAAGCACTTTCGTATGTAACATCAAGGAATTGTTCAAAATCAGTCTATTTTGCATATATTCATTCATACATAAGTTACGGTATAATTTTTAGGGAATCTGTAGAAACAATTTGCAAACTGTTTTCAGTGCACAATAAAGGGTTCTACGCATAATTCAAAATGTATCCCCAACTGACAGCTATATAAAAATTTTTAAAATATTGAAAATTATTCTCTGTTTACATTTGCAAAACTATTCTTAATATCTACATAAATAGAAACAAGCACAATCATATACACAAACACAATACTAGAACAAGAAACAATTTTCACTTGAAGAATATAAACATGGCATAAAATTCACGTCATGCTGGACTAAGGCTGCATAATAAACTACCAGGCAGCGTTTAATCCTTAGAGGGAAAAAATTAAAACAATTGCATTAATTTCTGCTGAATATGTTGTTTCACTCTCTGTCTGAATACCTGTCAGAATAGGCTAATTCTTATGGTATAACTATGCACTTTGGGTTAAATATGTCTAAATTTAACATGTATCTATGTAGATATTGTATCTTGGTTTCGGTTATAGCTTCATTAATTTTAATGCCTTTATTAGTTACAGTTTTCGTGTCACCCCTCACCATGCCACGCTAAAGACCTCGATGTTAAGGGCGCGTTCTACCGCAATTTTCATCACCATGATTATATTTTACATTTATACCAGATATATTTTTTTATTTTAGACACAAAATGTGACTAAACTTGGTTCTTATGAAATTAATTTTTCTCTCATAGTTTTCTCGTAATAGCTTGTTAAAGTCAAAATTTGCATGTTACCATTTCAATGACTACACTTAAACCAACTGACTTACCAAACAGAAAAAATTCACAGTTGATAAAGACGTTGCATGCTACAATTTCATGGCCAAAAAAAATTTTTTTTTTGCATTTAAATAAAAATGCTAAATCTTAAAATTAAAATTTAAAAAAATCAATATTATTTAAATACAAATATATTTTATTTTGTGGCTAAACATAGCTGAACTTGTAGCCTACGACATTGT